>JAHZNE010004472.1:0-22653 GCA_027744055.1 Callyntrura sp. NNG-2020 | reverse complement strand
ATTTGAGTATACAGTTTTGATCCGATTAGATTAGATTAGAGATTATTTCAACTCCAAAATTTTGTAGATTATTAGATTAGATTAGATTTTAACGAAAAAATTTAGCTAGATTATTAGATTAGAGATTAGCTAATCTCTAATCTGATTACCAAGATTAGATTGACTAATCTAAGATTACCGATCCCTGCTGTTTAACATACCATCACGAACAAACAAGTGTCAGAGAATACCATATATGTCATTGTCATATCGATATCCTAGTAATAATGGGTCCATTAGTGCAAAAATATGAGAAACCAGGCCAGTAGTAGAGCATGTAATTGGATCAAATTTATGTTCCTATTGTCTTAGCGGAATGACATTAAATCATTTGTTGATACTTTTCACAATGGGACTGTTTGCAAAATCAACATGCCAACTTAGCTTAATTATGCTACATTTCGGCATGCAGGCACATGCACCGAAGAGCGTTAACGGATTTCCCGGTAATAAATATTAAACTGCACTTGGTATCTTTACCTTGTAAGATTGGCCATTACACGCATTCAAGATATTTGTTATATGCATAAATTTGTTTAAAATTTGAACATTTGTCTTGATTAACACCATTATTATTATAATACCATATATTTTAGATGTTTTAAAGGTGCAAACAAAATTCGAGAGTAAATGAATTTGGAAGGGAAAAAGTGATGATGTGAAACATAAGAACATTTCAGTCTGACTTATGTCATCATCAAGAAGCGCCAAGTTGAAGAGATGAAAATATATTTCATGATTGTAACATAACTAACAATTATGCTATCAAAATAAAAATGAAGGCGGGAACAACTCATCTAGTAATATACAATGTTCAAACAAAATAGATGAGATCTTTAATGGACGCTTGTAGATACACTTGTTTCATAAAACACCGTAGATTGTATGGAAGAGCAACGAAAAAAAGTACAATCACAATGCACAGTGCAGTACTGTACAACAGATTTACACACCTACACCGTGGTAAGGTGTAATTACTAATCACATTTCAATTTTTGCTTATTTAATGAATGCCATATATACTTCTTTCGCATTCCAGTCACTCTAAACGACGACGTTCACAGTGAGCTGGTGCAGCTATACAAGGTGGGCCATTAGATACTGTAATGTAATGCTTTTTGTAAACGTCAACAAAACAATGCAGGCTAATACGGGTAAATTTCCACTTTATATAATGTCAACTGCTGCAAATCGACGAACTTTATAAACTGTGTACTATAGGGGAAAAGTATCAATGACCCAACGCCGAATAGGTAATCGCTATACATATTTATATATTAATTATTGCATTAAACACTATTTCACCATGGACAACTCTCGATCATTGGATGAAAATTTAAAAAAAAATCAAATACCAATATATTTTAAAAAGCTTTTGATGGACTTATATTTGATTGTTATGGCATTTACGCATCCAACAATGTAAATTGACTATTATGTGTTTCAAAAAACATTTTTATATACAATTGTTCTTTTATTGACATCGTTAACCTACATATTACATATTTATAACTAATTTTTATCAAATGTGCATACTTAAATGAGGGTTCATTCATTTGGTTGCAATAACATGATTTGGCAATAAGGAGAGTTAATATGTAATTAAATGATGTATGAATGGAAGGTTCGGAACATTTGGCTAAAATTGTCAATTCAAATAAAGTGAGTCATAAGTCAAAGGTTCATTAAAAGTATCAGTATAGTATACAGGCACAATTAAGACATGAATAATGCATTACATAGTTATATTTAAGTGGTACAAAATATCAACTGGAAGAAACTTTCTGTACAGTAAAATACATTTATAACAGGTAAGTAAAATTTCATGCTAGTTAAAGATATTTCATGTGAATTGCACCCCTTTCGTAAATAAAATTTCAGAAACAATGACAGGAAGGACTAACAGAAGGTATTAACAAAACATTGTATAACCCATAAATTATTAGGAGGACAATGGCAGGTGGCTCGAACTATCGGTGTTCTTTAGTCTTACTACTACTTACTTGTAAGATGGGAGATTCACGGTCACTCGTCACAACTTTGTCTTAAAATAAGACCTTCTGTCATGAGTCATGGATGCGAACATGGAACTGCCTATTAAAATGATACCACTACGATGTCCTATGATTTTTTTTCTCTAAAAGAGCACGTGAGTAAATTGAACAAATTATATTTCAAGGTTCTAAAGTAACGATATATAAATATGCAACAATGACCATCCTAAGATTGCATTGGTGTGGTATGGTTGATGGTATCGGTACACCCACACCACACCGCGACTGCACTATTACTACTACTGTGATTTTGTTTCATTTTAGCACAGAAAGCGTAATGCCTAATTCCCTTTACAAAATACATCATTTTTATTCAGCAAATGTCTTGACAGCTCAATTGCAAGTTGCAAGTACCAAGAGTTTGCAGTTGTAAATTGTAATGTCTTACACTCATTTAGATTTGTACAAGCATTTCATTTCATGCTGTGCTGCTGCAAGGCTGCATGCAACCATGCAACAATGTAGAAAATGGTATGGCATGTAGCATTGTTTGTCCATCAGTCCGTCAATATTTACTTGTAGTGTGTGTACGCGGAGTTCAGAGAGAAAGATAAAAACCATCCAGGTGGGACATCAAACCTATGCAATTCATACAGCAATTTTTTGTACTAATGTACCGTAAAATTTTGGTTCCTTCGTTTTCTACGTTACTACATCAAAAGTCCGATATAACTTATTCCGACAAACCCCTGATTAGACGTTTGATCTTGTTGCATGGTTTTACGAAATCAACTTCAGTATTGCTAAGGTTTAAAAATACATGTTGACTTTGACATGACAACCATGTAACGTCGCCTATCGTTACGACGGCCGAAATGAGAAGTCACCGGTTATTACAACCGTCACCGTAAAATGTACAACGAAGCATAATGGTTGATATGCAAAACGCAAATATCGTGCAAGTACACACATTTATGAGACAACTAGGATCATGTTTACTGATTGCTAAATAATGCTCTCATGACAATTGCAATTTCAGCTACATTTATATGATGCTCTGGTCTCCGCTTTTTTAGAGATGTACACACAGATACAATAGTATGTGCAGCAAGAAAGTTCATGGGTGTACATATGAATTCATCAACGCAAAAGCATTGCGACCATCGCGATTGCGACTCACAAACAGACGCTTTTTCAACATTCTGAATGGTAAAGTGGTAAGCATTTCTCATATTGACGAATAGAAATAATGCGGGTCAGAAAAAAGGCGATGCTAACGCTACAAACTTAAAATAATCTTACAAACTGAAAATCTTATACTTGCTATTTTGCAAAGGTAAAGTCACTGACACACACAGGGCTTAATTTGCTCCACTTTTCAGCTTTCAACGATGATAAATTTATGATAAAATATTTTAGTGATGGTACTGCGCATATCTACATCTTGCAGGGTTGATGCTTATTATGATAATGAAAAGTACTGCCGGATGGATACTGACTAATACGAATGCATAAATAAAATATGTGCAAACCCACTGCATCATCGGAATGCAACTTTCTTTTTAGGAGGATAATCACTGATGCAACTCATTCTGCAGATCACTGGCTATATTCTGGCAATCGGGGAAGAGATAATAATGTGTCTCTCAGGTGTACTGACACACAGGTAAACACACAAGTCTCTAGTGCCATTCATTCCTTCTAAACACCTAACAGTATCAATAATACTAAAGCCGCTCGCATTCCGCTCCACACCTCACAATGTACACAGCAACAAAAATATGTTAGCCTACACAAAATATTTCTATCTCTCATCATGAACCTTCTACTGACAGAAGTGCAGTAGCAAAACTGCCAAGGATTGAGTCCTTGAATCAATTAAAATCAATAATAAATATAGAAATATGTAACGTTACCTCTTTATCCTTATTGAGAGGTGGCAGTTAATATTGACAGGTTCTGAATTTATAAACGAGAGGGACTAGTCGTGGCAGTTCTGTATATAATGTGGAACTCTTTTATCAATGACGCAGTTTTATTGTTGATATTGCTGATTTGCAACTCTACATAGCAATATGAAATTTGAGAGTGAATTTTACATAAGTGTTATATAAAAAAATTAACATTTGGGTTGGAGTACCTTGCAGTGACATGATGTTGAGGAAGTAGAGAGGAGGTAGAGGGAAAGTATAATTATCGAAAAGCAGACAAATTAATGTTAAAATTGCGTGTGCGTAATCACTTCAAAATAATATCTAGAATATAAATGTGTCGTGAACTGTGAAAGCCATAAAAGAAGGAACGATTAAAATCGTATGTTCATTATGTTTCACACACAGTGAATTGGAAATAACAATTTTAATGTAGCTGAGAAAATAGACGACAGTTGGAAATGCACGAGTAGCTACATTCAGACGTTTGCCAATTTGCCAATACAAGAAAATATTTCGGCAGGCTAGATTGTACGTGTGGGAGTGCGAGTGGACTATTGCAACAGAGGTTGTTGTCCGGATCTTGACATGGTTATTTGTGAGTTGTGCTCATTTGCGATTCTGTGATATTTTCTTCCATCTACAAGTGTCCTCAGCATTTTTTACATTTCTGACGTACGGGGATTACAAGATAGCACAAACTTTTATACGACTGAAAGGTAACGTGCGTGCCAACACATACTATCGTTGTAAAATACTTTGGTTTGAAACAAATATGAAATGGTGAAATATAAATGTAGATATTTATGCATATGCCAATTTATGCGTATTGTTACAGAAAAAGCATAGAAAATGGCCACTGAACCTGAATTTGAGCCTATGGACCAAGACTGTGAAGAAGGCAGTGATACCCTACAAGTACAAGTGACTAACGATTTATTCAAAACTAACACCGAAAATGAAGATGAACTTGACTTTGAAGCGGATGACTTAGAAATAACTGAGTTTTTGAAGACTGATGAGCGACAAGAGACGGGGTTGAATAAATCGAAAATAACAAAGGACAGAAAGGGAAAAACGGATGACGCTCCGGATGGTCGTAGCGTTGAGTCACCTGTGGAAAACATAACAATATCGGTTATAGGACCTAATGACGGCGAAGAAAGCGCTAAAGAAGATGGAGAAATATCGGAGACTCAGTCACAATCAAATGGCTCAAACGGAGAAGGTATGCCGTGTGGAATGTTCAAGGATAAAAAATTTTGATATTTGTCTGAATTCGGTTCCTTTAATGTTTTTTTTCAATATTTTGCAGATGATAGCATTCAATATTTTAGTCGCTCATCTTCATTAAGATCAAGTCGTCGTCGGAATGATATACGCAGGGAAAGATCTCCAGTGGCCAGACGATACCCAAATCCGTATTTAGAATTTGACGATGAAAAAATACAATCAAGGGCCCTGAGGTTTGGACTAGCTAATTCCACTACTGGTGGCGCTTCTGACAAACCTAATCAAATATCCGATGAAGATCGTTTAAATTTATACATTAGGTAAGAAGATGTGATCAGATCTTACAAAGATCTCAAAAACATTGTCAGAAACGCATTCCGGAGTGAAGAGAGCATTGTTATTAATTTATTTACGGTAGAGTGTCTTCTAATTTTATTGTTTTAATGCACTATAAATTTACTAAATATCGTTTCTTTAGTTTATAAATGACAAATATATGTGAAACACGGCGAAGAAAGCAGCGTTAATAACTTCAGTTATTTTTAGCTGTGGTCTTATTCAGGATGACGGAGGAAAGTTAACACTTGATAAAGTGGCTCCTCATTATCGACTGGACTCGATTTTAGTCAGAGGAACCAATCATATGAATACTAATGAAATATTTAAGTATTTGTATGATCTTGGGCATAAACCTATTGCAATGGAATGGGTTAACGACGCTATGTGTGAGTAAAATGAATGATATCAAATTTTCTTGAACCTCCTTCCTTTGCGTCATTCAAAAGAACATCATGTTATGTTATGCCTACTATGGTTTTCAGAACATAGTAGAGTAATTGCACACTGCGTGGCGTTATGTCACGGTCTCTGTAACCATTTTTATCAACAAATGTGATTTTCTTTATGAATGACCATCATGTTGTAATTGGTCGTCCTCGTTCTTATTGTACTTTACATTTTAATGTTCTTTTGTTTAGGTGTCGTAATTTACGAAAACCAATTTGATGCTGCTGCATCGCTAATGACTACATCAAAACCTATATTGATGGATCCAAGATTAGTTGAGAGAAAGCGCAGTATAGTTCAGGCTACCGAGAATGATAAAGAAGAGGACGAAAAGTCTGAAAATATGAATGAAGATTTTGATTACGACAAAGTAGAAGCTATTCCTCAGAGTTGGATAACCGTACCTATGCCACCTGGATATGTATGGAGACTAGGTGCTCCATGCGAAAAAGCCAAGGGTATATTAGTACGATTTGCTAATAAGCAAGATAAAAAGCAGGAAAGAGCAGAGCGTTTTAGTGAATATTACCAAAAATACGGGAATCCTAACAAAGTTGGAAGTAATCGCGAAAATGCGGGTATTTCCTCACATTTTATGCATAAAATTACGGTATCTACTTTCAAATAGTCAACGTTCAATAAAATGTTGTGCTGCTCCTGTAGGTGCAAATGCAAATGAGAATGTACGACGCAGGAAAAAGAAAATTCGCTCGGAGCAAGGTTCGCATGAATCTGACCGAAAAGAGAAGGAAGAAGCTTCATATAGGGAGTCCCAAATAAAATCAGCCAACCCAAACGACAAGAATGGTTGGGGTCAATTAAGCGCAATGTGGGATGATGAAGAAGCGTTCCAAAGGTCGGCGCGGGATCGAATGACAACAGCACGGCAACGTAGTAAAGATACAGATAACTCGCCACAATCAGGAGTATCTCCTATGAAACGACCGGAAACCAGTAAAGAGACGACACCGTCCGGAAAAGCTACTGACGCCCGGGACTTGTTAAAATCAAGGCAGAAACGTAAACGAGGTACTTAATTCGTCAGATGAAGAAGGTGATAGTGATAGCGATAATGGTGATAATGAAAGATTTGGTCTTAATGAACGAAAAGATGGGTCGTATAGAAGGAAAAGGAATAGTAAAATAAATGAGGATGATGATGATGGAGACAATATTGCGTGGAGGGAGCGGTTATCAGGTCCAAGAATGAGAATGCACGCTGACGAAGAGGAGGAACGAATGAAACGACGTGCATTTCGTAGATTAGGTCATAAGCGTGTCAATGACACAGGCTTGCAAACTAACACGTGGGAGTTTAGTCGAGATAGCAATAGTAGTAACAGTTTTAGATCTAAGGTAGCGGCCCAAGCTCGTAGACCAATATCGGAGCGGTTGGGTGCTAAGCGTAATGTAAATCAAAATGCAGCTCAGCAAGATAACGCTAGAGACGATAACGATGTAGGCTTGAATAATCAAGGTGGGTTCGATTTAAGACAAAAATTAATAAACATGAGGCGTATGGGTAATGACGGAAGTGCTGATGAAGAGGAAGATTTACATAATCTCATATTTTATGGAAATGATTGAAACATATCTTACAACTTAACTTGTTGAACATAGTCGTATGAACAATTAAACACCATCATTAGACATTTCCTTTCGGTAAAATTCTAATATTTAATAACTAAATGATAAAAAGGATAAACATTATTAGAACCCTATTGTGACGACATGTATGTTGTCTTCACAATAAATAATTTATGCTTGAAAATGCGCGTGCTGCGTTATTGTAACTTACAGTGAAGCCTCAGCTCAGCATAATATTTACGCCATTGAAGTAGTAATAGCTACGCTGCTTTACAATTAGTATTAGTATTTTGTGCATAATGTGACTGCTTCAGACTCAACTCTGTTGCAAAATACAGATAGTTAGATCAACGTAGTATTCAGATTATATCAATATAATTCACCGATTTGGTTTTTCCTAGTTTCCACGATAAATTATCGAGTACTCCCTATTTTATTTTAATCGTCTAAATAGCGTATTTATACAGCTACGATATTCAGATTCTGAGGCATTTGCTATTTTATAAATTATATACCAGCTAAATTAAATTCCTAGCGAAAAGTTAGTTTTTGAAAAATGAAGCTATCATTAGTTAATGCATAATAATAAGACAAGCGTAAATTAAAAACGGAATTTTGAATTGATTCAGAACTCGATGTGAATAATAATACCAGGCTGAAATAATAGAACAATGAAATGAGTTTTTGTTATTGTTCTCAATAAAAAATATGTATAATCGTAATTATTATTAAATGTATTTATTCTTTCATTTAATGTGAAAACCGCTTTTAACACATTACAATTTTGTTAATTATTTTTAACCATACAATGTAGCTTTAACATAAGAAAATGCTAAATTAAGATTACCAAGTTTAAGGGTACATCAATTCAGTCAGCAAGTTCTTATAAACTATGGGTTTGGCGCTTAAGGCTTGCATTATTAAGCACCTTCAATTAACAATAGTATAGCACACTACGCTTATTTACCATAATTATGACCGAGAAAAGATTGAAATTTGGAATGCACTGGGAAATATAAAGGTAATCTAACAAAAATTTTGAATGATCAGATTTTAAGCAACGAACTACAATGTTGTGCCTCTTGAATGCAATTTTGATCAATATTTTAGTCCAATTGCTTTCCTTTTTCTCGGCCCTTTTTAGCGAACCACTCTTCGGACTTATCAGCTTCGATAGCATCCATTAGCAGGTCGTCAGCCTTCGGATCAACCTTCGACAGATCACGAAAGCCCTCATCCCCAACGAAGCAAATTTCATGAGAATCCTGCGGATAGTATTATAATGTGGTTAAAAATTGATGAATCAATATTGTCCGATTGTATTAAGTTCAAACTTTAATAATTATTCCTAAATGTCCTACAGGATCTGCTAAAATCACAACTTGAACATCCGCCTTTCCAGGCGTTGGGAGCTTCACCAGGGGTGTTTGCACTTTTTCTCCATACTTGGATCTTGCAGCCTCTTTCTCAATGTGTATTAACTGATCGGTTGGACAAACAAACGCCATTCGTCCGAAGGCTTGACCTCGATCCAGTTTGACCCCCTCTCCAAGAGATCGAAATTGAAGCTTGCATTCAGTCTTGTAAAACGCAAGGTCGTTCCCAAAGATCTGCAGGTCTAGCATCTTATCGTAATATTCAACGCTTTTAGCAACGTTTGATGAATTAAGTATTACGCGACTGATCCTATCACCTACACATAAAATATATAATTTACATATATATACTTGTTGCCAAGTATTCCATATAATATGGTTTATAAAAGAAAATAAAAAAACTTAAGCGACACAAACCTTCAATACTCTGAAAAATATTAAAACGATAGCCATTGCACTCCAAAGTGTAGCCCCTGGCCCCATCAATGTCTTGTAGCTCACCGCCAGCGGCGTTTGCTATAAGTGAGATATCTTGCTTCTGAATTTCGATAGCGACCGTTAAAATAATGGTCATCATGCAATGATCTTAAGCAGCTAAAGCTAAAAGCTAGATGTATTTCACAGCTAATAATTTAGATATTGTTTACTGCGTCTACAACTCCAAACATTACAATTTATACACCAATTAAACTTCTATGTCGTTGTCGTCGAATAAGTAAGAAGAAAATACTGTTCTTAGTTCGTGTTCATCTATCAGTGATGTATATAACTTCTATGATTGCATATTAACGTATTTCTTCAATTAATATATATCTTTCTTATCATCTATGAAAAAGTGTCAATACTTTATAGCATCTTGAATCCTTAAAATATAATCCTTGATTTTGTTTGCATCAGTATATAACGAATGATTATAATCTACATATAAATAAATCTAAACACTTACCCGTTGCACGTAGCCTCGCACCCTTGTTCAAACTCTTCGTGTCGAAGAACCTGCCAAAGAAATTTGAGATATATAATCAGTAATTAAGTAATCGTTAAAACAAGAAACTAAAAGTCAATACGTGGAAATATGTATTATCTACCAAGACATCATTAACACAAAGAAGTAGTGAAGTATGCAGTAGTTATTTTCACATGTTACATAAATGCATTTGTAAATGTTGTTAAAAAATCTGGACTTAATTACGTCCACAATTCCACTTCTACCATACAAGATAAAGCAAATTTCACGGAAATTCATTTAATAATTAATAATATCTTATGATGCTCTAAGAATTTGATGACATGTACGTGTATGTGGTATGTGCCATAATATTTTTAGAATCTGTGGGACCAGAATTAGCTACTGTTTCCTTTTTTATTACATTGACTTGACTTGTCTAAAAACGAACAAATAAAGCAATGTATGCATATATGACAACACATTAATAGAACATTTTTGCAGAATCTGTCCTGAACATTTATTAACTACAAAAATCACTTATGCTGAGCGCAGTTTAATCAGTATGCTTGTTTCTCTGTCCGTCATCACGATAATTCACGAATCACGACAGGATTCAACGGTTTTAGCTCAAACTTGGCAATTAGAGACCTCAGGCTGGACAGGCAAGCTTGTGGGAGTTATGGGTTAGAAAGTTTTCCGAAGTTCAAATTTTCCAAAAATTGATGTTTAGTGAAAATTTACGGAGGACAAATACCTGGTAAATTATATGATTTCCGTAGTTTTACACCGCTTTACTTTTGTTTAAATTCATTTTGGAATAGCAAACCTAGTAGTTTAGTTTAACGGTAAACGGTACTTGTGACTTGGTAGTTTTTTTTTGCTTTTACTGCCTGTAGCGTTTATGAATTATCGATTGCACCTCGAATTGATAATATCTTAAAATTTTGAATTACTAATATTTTTATGTATGAATCAAGGATTTAAGATGAAGGAGGATTTGCGTATTTAGATTTTAATGTCTTGGTTTCCATGCAACATATGCTAAAGAATGAATGACATTTTACCTTCATCCCCAAAGTATTCCTGAAAAAGTTGATAGCCGGAGTTCTTTTCCCAATCTTAAGGACGTAGTGCAGAGCACGCCTTCCCGTAACAGACATCTTCAATCCTGCTTTTATCTCTGCGACTTGTCTTGAGACAAACTATTTCCTGCAACAAATACACAATAAAAATATGTAACACACAAATCTAAAGGAAATTGCAATGTAGACACCACAATTTAAATATTATCTACTTCGTTATTAGTATAATAAAAGTCCTTATAATAAAATAGTACTACTATTAATTACGGTACAAGTGGTACCGTCTGACTCAGAATTTGAAATAACAGCGTAAACATGTAATGTTAATTTAAATTATAAATTGTAATGTAATTGTGTTGTTATTCTTATTATAATGTCAGATAAATCACCCTTATAAGTTCTTACTTGTCAAGCTTCACCAACAAATAGAGCAAAAAACTAAAATATTTATTGGGTAATAACGCCCAGGAGAGAGGACGAACAAACAAAACGCAAACCTCAGCACAACTGAAACTGAACTGACAACTGACTGGAACGAGCAAGTTCTTTTTACTACTTGACTGACAGGAAGAAAGCGGCCGGCACGTTGAGAAAGTAACAGCTGTGGTACGGTACAATAGCTATTGTTACATAAGCTATATTTCACGAATAAGGAAAGACAACTATAGCGGGCTCTCCGTTTGTCTGACAGAAATTGTTACATTGACAGCCGCCTGCGCACTACTACTCACTTGCGTTTTCCTTTTCATGCATAACTTACCACCTTATAGTTCAATGCACTGCACTGTCCTGTCAGTGGTTTCGTTTACACAATTCATTTGTTGTGTGCTTGCACTTTGTTTCGTTTTTTTTCGTCCTTTAGTCCCTTGCTCTATTGTACAGTACTGTTTATTAAAGTGTACTTTAGTGTACCTTATTGGAATCGTAGTGAGCGTCTGTTAACCCCGTCCTTCCGTCCGTCCGCCCATTCGCCACGATAACTCGTAAACGAGAACGAATTTTAAAATTCTGTTTTCGCTGAACGATACATATGGCCAATACCTCGGACAAGTTCGAAGATGGGCACTTGAGATCATCCCCCCGGGGGAACGGGAGAGGTAAATGTTTAAATTACGTCCAAATGAGCTGAAATTTGGTACACAGGTACCATAGACCCTCTTATAACGTTTTACAAAGTTTGACTCGGATTGGATCAATTGCGTGACCTCCAGAGGTCATCAAAGGTTACCACGTTGTTTTGCTCACTGCTTCAACGCGTTAACTTCGATTGAAACGGCGTTTTGAACAATCGAGAGTTTTATTCAACAGATTAAAATTTAGTGAATATGAACACTTTATATTGATCCCCCAGGGGGAAAGGAAGGGGTAAAATTTTAAATTGCGCACAAATGAGCTGAAATTTGGTATGCAGGTATCATACACATCACTTTAAAGTTTTATTAAATTTGACCAGAGTCTCTATCTGACCTCTAAAGGCTAAAGGTAATTTTAGGTCACCTCGAAAGTACGAACAACCTCCTACGTCCAATAAGAATAAAAGTGCACCTTATCTACAACGTTTACAACGGTTTATTGTCTCTTCAGCAGTAATCTCACACAGAGTCGTAAAAGTCCTGCTTATGTAAACTAGTAGTGCATAACTAATGTATGTATGTATATATGTAGGTATAAATTAGAAAGTACCAGAACGCGATTAATGCTTGCGTTTGCGTTACGTGATTTGTATTTGCATATATATTTTGACAGTAAAGTTACATCAGTAAAATTACCGTCGTTAATTATCGCATTGATGAGTGATGAGTAATACCATGTCATTTAACCGTTCTCTTCTCAGTACTGGTTGTATATTTGTAAATGCTGACTGGCCTGTTGCAACGTTTATAAAATATAAAGCTCCAAATATGTTACTTGATTTTTTTAAATACAGTAAAATACGAATAGAAGATCTTACCTGAATCTGCTTGTAGTGTACAAGATAGATATGTATGTTATATAATGTGGTTATGATGATTAAGCTATTTATTTATAGCGGATCATTAGTTACATGGGAAAGTACAATAACATATTAACTGAAAATCAACTGCATGCATGAACATGATCACATATTGTGCTCAAAGTGGTTCATAATCACTATTCAATTCGTCCGGGTCCTGTCTATTATTCACGTCATGTCAATTTTCTAAAATATTTTTTGTTCCTATTCACTCTCGTCAGTATGCCACTTCATTTGACAAGTAATAGCAAAATTGAAGCGTTATATCAAATGTGCGGCATGAGACTAACTGCTTCCGATACCATCCATACTGGCAAACAAAGGTGCTACAAAAGATGCTGGTTTTTAGCAATAAATATATGGACAGGCTTAGGGCTTTTGCTAGTATCATTTTCATTTCATTTTTAATTTAAATTGTAATCATTTCGTCAAAAATGCTCTGATAATTTGGCATTAAATTGAATATAGGCACGAAACGACCGCATGAATAATGAAACTTGGCATTAATAATAGCAACGTCAATCATTTGACAATTACACAAATGCTTGCATCAAAATGCATAAAAAGTTTTACGGATGGTTTTTATAGTAATGAATAATAACAAACAAACAAACGAGAAACCTCTCATCACTGTTGTCTTTTTGTCTTTTTCGTTTAGGGGTGACAGAACAAGGGGGGGGCTAAGTTGGGAATAATATATCATGCAGTACATTGTGGTTTCTTCCTCTTCCTATCCTTCTAAGCAAAATATTTCTCTCTCCATATCCTTCTACACCAACAGAGTTCCTCATTCCTCTCTGTTCCTACTCTTCTAATGCAAAAGGGTCCTCTCCTTGACCTTCTAAACCAATAAGGTACCCCTATCCTTCCAAAGCGAAATGCCCCTGCCCCTTCATCTACCTCCCGGTCCATCTAAAGCAAAAGGACCACTCCATCTCCATATCTTTCTAATACAAAAGGGATCCTCGTCCCCGCTTCCGATAGTCGTGTTCTGGTCATTTGAATTTAATTTATCTTTTACATATGCGCACTGACTGATTATATTTTATATTTAGAACTAATCATGTCTTCTATACGTCTTATTTACTTCAGTCTATCAAATAATTTGTCTATATGTCATATGTAGTTTGGACGACACAATTGACAATTTAAAAACGAATCTACGAATTGATACCCATTAATAATTTCCATTTAGTTTGTTAGAACTCACCTTGTTTGCACCGTTGAACATGCGTATCAACGCCGGCAGAAACGAAAATTTAAAACTTCTTATTGCTTTTTTAAGGAAAACCTCTAGATGATAGATGGACGGAGCTCAGACTCAGACGCTGAGATCTATTCGATGAAGCAGTTCGTTACAACAACCGTATTCTTATGAATAGAAAATAGAAAGGAAAAGCAGAATAATAACAAAGCAGCAAATATTGTGTATACGATGAACAGCTGAGAAATAGTACTGAAGTAGAAACGTGCTTTCTGTCGATCCCTCGAACAGAGCTTTTAAATTGTATGAAGTTATTAAGTTTGATCTCTCACTAAAACAAATTGAGGAATAAAGCGTGTACTCTGACGCTGGTTGGTGTTAATGACAAGAAAGTGTGAGAATATTTTTGTTCAATTATTTTATATTCGCTGAATGGTGTTTTAAGTATTTTGAAATGTGTTCTGTTGGAGGTGTTAGATCATTATTTGGGTGGAGGAATAAAGTTTTCCTCGATTATTCAATCCCTACCAAAACAATGGCAAATTATAAAAGTGTTTGGCAAATTGTGCGACATCGATCAAGGTTTGCCAGAGTGGCCACCAATGTGTATGTTCCGACAACTGACGGCATAGTCCCTGCTAGACAAAGCATAGCCAAGTTGCCTCAAAATGTTAAACCGGTTGAGAACACCCAGAAGTCCAAGACTTCCGCTGACATTTTCAAGTAATTGTGTCTTTATTTAAGTACTTAAAATGTAATTCATATGTCCGTGTGAAGTGAAATAAATATGTAAATACTTAGAGAAAGTGTGGGCTTTGTGATTCTTTCAGGTCGATTATGGGGGAAATCTTTACCACCAAAAGCAAGCGTCTTATCGCCGTAGAAGGTTTACGACAGGTGGATGATGCTATAGCTTTTGGACTTCAACCTAAAATCCTGTTTTTACTAAAATCATTGAAAACTTATCCGAAAAATGTCCTCAGCTTGGTAGAAAATAGCCCGATTTCAGAACCTAAGCATGATGTTTCGCTTCCGGAAATACATAGGATTAGTCTAGGCGTATTGCAAGAGTGGTCGTCCCTTCAAACTCCACCAGGAATAATAGGTACACGTACACACAATAGTTTCTACTAACATTTTACCTCATCACACGTGTATTGACCGTACTTCATATAGATATGTAGGTGAATCATTGTTTAAGACAATTCATGGAATTTTAAACGATATAATTTTCATGTTGTTTTGTGTCTAGGCATATTTGAGAAACCGAAGACTGTATTACAACCAAAAGTTATACACAAACCGCTTCCACTTACTGTGATCTTAGACAACGTCAGAGAGCCTGGTAATTTAGGCTCTATAATGCGAACAGCAGCTGGGATAGGATGTTCGAAAGTGATTATGTCAAAAGGTAAATAATGATTTTGTATACGACAGTGGATCCACCGATTGCTTGGGCTTGTTTGTTATTTTCATAAACAAATACATATGAGAAGATCCATTAACGAAAATTAATTATTCTAGTTTTACTTGTATTATATACAACTATCTAAATACTACAATTAATACTACTTTTTTTCGTTTGTAAAACGTTTGCATTTAATACAGGAAGCCAATATATGTTCTTGGATTAATAGATATCTTATTTCTTTAGGATGTGTGGACCCATGGGAAACCAAAACCTTACGAGGTGGCAACGGGGCTCAATTTTTAGTTCCGATGATGACGAATATTGACCTAGAATGCATTCATTTGTATGTTCCATTACCCGAATTTATTTCAAGGGAAGCAACGTTATCTGAAAATGATGCGAAGACTGCCGATAAAGAAAACGTTATCAACAATAATGTCATCAACAAAAGATGCGGAATTGGTGTATTTCTAGCCGATTTAGGAACTGGGGCAGATAAATATGGCATGCCTATTGTTGATTATACAGCAGTTCAGTACTCGAATCTAAAGTCTATCGTACTTGTTCTTGGAGGAGAGACTAGCAGCATAAGTGATACTACTAGAAAAGCTATGGCGGATTTGCAAAAATATTACCCTGACGATATCAAGATGGTCTCTAGAATTAAAATACCTATGCAATTACCAATTGATAGTTTGAATGTCGCAAATGCATTTGGCATTATAGGATACGAGATACTACGACAGATAACTAATGCATCATGATTCATTAAATAGCTTTGACTGATGACTGAATATAAAATAGCGTTTACATTATTTACGATACAAGTTTTTACTATGAATATTTTTTTTTAAATTATTCACCTTCGTTGACTGTATGTATGTTAGTCCCATGCAGTATACATACATGCCTTGAATAAATATGATTATATACCGCATATATGACTTCTTTTTTTATTGTCATTCATAATATTGCCATTGTCATTGTGAGTTCTCCGAATTTATTTTTACATAAGTAATACTTGAACGAAGAACAACATCGTCCGTCGATATCATTGGGGCGTCATGTTGCACGAAAAACCACTGCAGTGGGGTGAATAAAACCTTTACAACCCTCACTCTAAACTCTTCACTCCGTCAACAAAACATTGTACAATATATAATACAGTGTAAATATCATCCGCTATGGACTGCAGCCGTTCCATTTCATCGTACAATCTTCTGACAGATGTCCTGTATATTAGTAGCGTCATTGTCAATATCAGTAATTTGTTCATTGTGGTCAGGTTTCTGGAAGCCATGGCTTCCGGTATCCGACCGATCCTAGGCTTCCAGGTATCCGGCTTCCACCCAAGTCGATGGCTTTCAGGCTTCCAGGCATCCGGGTTCCACCCAAGTCGATGGCTTCCAGGCTTCCACCCAAGTCGATGGCTTCCAGGCTTCCGGCTTCCAGTGGCTCTGATTGTGATGCACTCTCGTGCTAATGTGGAACAAATTTCGAATAGACTCGTTTATACTCCAAATGTCCAAATAAACTCTGTACACGGTGTATATAATTCCAATTGATTTCCAAAGCATGGTAACGAATATGGTTGAACTTATAAGGAAAAAGTGAATAATTTTTAGTGAGATTCGATGTGGAGACTTGCTGTGAATTTGTAAAGTTTGTGGCGAACGTAGCTACCGGTCCTGGAGGGGTATATGTTCAAAAGATCATGTATTCCAAGATATACCTCTTGCCTAAGTTCTGTCTCATTCAATACCTCGATATAAGTAGTGTGGACTGCAATACGGTACAGTACGGTACATTGAAGAGGCGCATACACTCATTTTTTAGTGAATTTCATTTAGAAAATAAAGGTGGAACTTCAACGTCATCCGCATCCGGGAAGTGTACATGTATACATACTTGATTCTACATAAGATGAATTAGTTGTACAGAGATTTTACGGTAATCAATCCGAAATATGACACCACCTCCAAATTGTCATTTTATGTTTTAAAAAATATTCAGTAGTCTTCGTAAACACGTTCAATCCTGGAAATAGTATAAATAGACAAAGTGCATCTAATACAGATCTATTGTCTATTGCTGCTGCTGCTAATTTGGAGAGACTTCCAATCCGCCTCTCTTCGTGAGTTAATTTTATCGATAGAAAAGACTTATAAATGGGAGAACTAGGAAGCTAAGAACATCATTTAAATGACCATTTTATGCATATTTGCGTATTGCCTGAATTTTGTACACCCTGATGAACCTGTAAAATGCAAAATAAAAATGTACTATTTGCTAAATTAAATAAAACACTATCTAAAGGCAAACATTATATATTCATGCATGCCAACGAAAAATACACGAAGAAATACATTTTTAATTACATGTAACCGTCATTAGAATAAGGAAGAACTCTATCACGTAAACTTAGAACTAGAGTATTTAGATGTGTTCGGTACATATAAACTGTTGCATGCAAATTCGTCAAAAATTGATGTAAATACGACAGTAACTACATTCATATATATTTTGTTAAATATTGCAAAAAGGAGAAGAAACGTAAGCGCAGTACGGCGCCAGAACGAAATAGTTAACTTAATGCAGGTAAGCAAGCTATGTATGAAAAGTTTGCGTATTCAAAAGTTCTTTGACACCAACATAACACCATGAACGAACAGGTGGGGTCAGAGTGAGACAGGTGGGACAAGAAGCACACAGAAGTTATGTACTCATGTGTTTAGTCTGCATGTCTTGTCCGTAATGGTATCATGGTAGTTGGAAACGAAAACCAACTTGACAGTATGACAGTTCACAATGCTTGACGTTGAGTGCGTGGTCACCCCAACCCGATCACAACATCAACACTCCCTCGTTTAATTGAGGTTAAATAACACAAAATGGCGAATTTCCGTTAAACGAAATAACATAATGAATCACCTCGCTAATATGCTTAAAAAAATTGTCCTATTTTGCACGGGATTCCAGTTTCACGCGTCACGCAATCAAACAATATCCTATCCAATGCAATTCATTTTAAACTGTTAAATTGTGTTTTGACCTTTGACCGTAATATTAAAATAAGGTGAAGCCAAACCTTTAAACTTGCAGCCCTATTAATTAACACTTCACCAGTTAATTGCGGTCAAATGGAGTATTGATCGATATTGGTGTACCATACACGCTGTGAAATTTAAAAAATATTAGCAGTATAGTGAAAAGTGATAGTCTATTAACATTAACATCGTCCATCGCCCTGTGGGCTGGCTTACTAATTATAAATGGGTGCCATTTAATGTTCCCAAACCATCAAGATTTGGCTCATTTCCCATGTGCCTTTTTCTAATCAGCTTTTATCGCTGCATTGTTTTTGCACTTGTTTTTGGCACTGTATATGATATATGGTTTATGTTCAATACGCCCCACACCTTTACATCTGCGGCACATAAGTATTAAGATACTTTTACCTTTTGTCTGGTACTTTTTCATTTAATTAATTTAACTTAAAAATAACTAAATGTCATGTTAGCTTGGTAGCTGCGTATTAAAAATTGTTAGTTCTCTAACTTTATTCGTTCTCAAATAGTACACTTTATAATTTTAAAAGAAGTTGAATTATGTTATCCCCATTAATCGTAAACCTGTCTGTGCTGAGTTGTTATTAATACTCCTGTTTGTGCACGGTATAAACATCGAAACTTTCACTCCTCCTGAGATTGAAAAACACTGTTACTCAAACTGTCTGCATCTAAATGACTCAAGAGGAATAAATCGACTTCCGATGTCCCCACGTCCCACAGAGTACATAGAAAATTTCATTTAAACATGAGCTCGTTGTAAACACCAAAACATCTACATAAAGTGTTGAAATCTGAAATGGAAACATCCGTTGTTGAGTTGATTTTCCATAGGGAGTGTTTTGGAATTCTTCTAAGTACATACTACATCCATTCAAAACAAAATGAAACGCTGTTTGCATTCCGCATCAGACGAGCAAGTTTACATTGTTGGAGGTTTTCCTTGAAATGTTTCCAATTTGTGAACCAATGCTGCAATATGTAATGTGCCAAATATTCATATCACGCGTGGAAATATAAATGATCCCTCAAATAAACTGTCGACAAACACCTTCGTCAATGAAGAAGGCGAGAATGTTAGGAGAAAGCAAAATTAAAAATGATCCATTCTGCTATATGAAGCGTCAACGCAGAAGGTATCAACTAGAGGGCTCTACCTACATTCTTCCGAGAATAATATTTTTTTAATTTCTGTTCCTTCACAATTGCGTTATGACTATTTTATACTATTTGGACCGTTGACACACTCAGGTAGACCAATTAATTGACAGGGTTAAATCCGTTCATCTACATTTCACATTCCCATTAACAAGTTGTATGCTTGAGCGTTGGGGTAAGTTTAATCTTTGACATTTTGGAGCACGTTCGTTTTACCCAATGCAGTTGAGATTTAGTAGAGTTGGTGTCTTACTACAACATTGTATAATGCGAATTTCAAGTACCATTGAAATTTGAATGATTTAACACATAAATTGCATTTTTGGCTGTCCCGTGATGACCACATTTCTGAGAAACCACGCAGTATCAAGTAAGTATTAACAAGTAAGTACTGTAAATGTCCTTGATTTCAAGATAAGAACAATAAAGTTGCATGGCATCGATAGAAAGTTGAAAGTACTAGAAAGTTTACTGTACACCCAAGTTTTACCAGAAACCATAAATATACATAGCAAGTGGAAACTGCTACTTCGTGTTGCGTTTACTTCGTATTATCGCAATCGATACGCAGTGACGTTTCATTTCAATACAATCCACAACATTTCGTACATTTGCTTTTTTGGAATACAATGAATTGTACACGCACAGAGCTCATCGTTGTTTCCAATGTAATATAACGTCTTTTCGTACCTGCTTCTTCAACATAGGTAACAAGGTAACTAAAATGAATGGACATGAAACATGACGTTAGACTTCCATGGGAGCAATATGGGGTGTGAATTGATTTTCATTTTCTTGGAAATATCTAATTCGACGTGGAACAAACAATTCATAAAAATCGGTTACTTTTAGCCACGTTCGTTCCTGGAACATTCAACTATGCAAGAATGGAATATGTATGTATGCACGTGCATAAATATACTTCTATCGACTTTGACAATGAGACATTATACTAACGCTAAATTCTTTGGTAATTGGCGTATTAATTGTCCGTGTTAACCATTCAAAAGTTCAACATACTGGTTGGGAGTAGAGGGTCAGGTCAACGTGCAATGTTAAGCTTGTTCCTTCGCCCAACATTTTAAAAAGGATGACCTGGATCATAAGTGGGGGGGGGGGTCAAAATGATTTTATTTGGTCGTGACGGTCGATCGAGATGCACTTTATAAATTGAATTTTAAGTAATTGCTAAGAGTGCAGACAAGATATGAAAGTTTGCCAGCTTTTCAAATTTCAATTTTCTTTAACTTTGCTTTCACCAGTTGGATGTGCTACTGCCAACTTCTAAAATGACGGAAAGCATATGTGGAAATTTTTCCACAACACGGTAGCGGATAAAAGACGGAAGTTTTCTAATATTTTGTACCGAAAAACGAAAAATTTGAATCTTTTGGGGGGGGGGATTACCTTTCATTAGAAAATAGAAGTTTTTGTTGGTCCTTCGGGTTTGTAAATCGGGATTTTTGTCACGTCGCGTTAGATCAAAAGTAGAGAGTTTTTGTACAAATGGTTAATAAGGTGCTCCAGTGTTTTGGGAAATTTCCACATACGATGGAAAGTAGTAATACGTAACATTTGTAATATTAAAGTCTTTTATTTATCAATAGGAGCCTTAGAATTAAATAACACCTACAGTCGTTATCGCGAAAGCAAAATACGTGCTTTAAAGTATTTGTGGCTGTTTGATTGAATATCTTCTTCCTTTCTTACCCTTCCTATTGTAGTTGTAGTAGTAGCACAGTATTTGTTACCGGTTTGAATGCGAAATGTACGAGAGAAAAGATGGAAGGGAAAGTGAACTCGGGTATAGGTATACATAACTACTACACGCCGGCCCTTTGGGGATACTCCTTTCTTATACGAGGAAATGTAGAAAAACTGGAAGTAGACTAGTTTATGCTCCTGTGGAATAAAGAAGAATGTGAGAAAACTGCCTTTTAAGTCATTGTAAGAACCATCACCACCAGTGGCTAGTACATTACAAAACCTAAACTGTTGCAGAGTCAATAAAAATAACATGTATTTACTCTTCGTCTAATGAGTATATAGGAACGCACGTCTTGATATAGCGAAAATTTCCTTTTTATTCATTATTCTTATAACTGCACTTTGTCAGAAAATGTAACAGAATACTCCTAATATTGTGTTAGTGCATAAATAAATTTAAAACTCAGAATGTACGTAAGGTCTGAAGTGGAATGTATTGGATTTTATAGTTATACAACTGACGAACTATTTACTGAAGGGATTTTATTTAATACATGCACGTATTTTACTTTGGGGTAGAGGTGGAATTGTGCACTGCTCTGCTGTGGAAAGATTATTAGTCTGGTCCCTTTATACACACTGGCGAAAAATCGGCAGTTTTTTGTTGTTGCTATATTTAATATATGCAACGACAATATAATGATTATGTTCGTCACATTATCAGGTGAAAATAACGAAGCCAAATGACAAATGGATGAATAATAAAGCAGGTTGCTAAAAAGAAAAATTGTTTATTTTCCATCCACATATCAAATATCAAACACCACAAAGGTTTCACCTTTTCCTGCCTCTTACTTCAATCAATTCTTGTACCAACTAAAATATACAGCCAGCTCAGACTTTGATCCCCGATCCTGTAACGATGCGCGCAGCCCGAACAGTATTCTTACCTTTAGGCTACATATCGCTTTGATGTGTCAGTACATTTCCGAGAATCCTGTTGGGGTTCGGTGTCGATTTTGGGCAATATGGTCCTTCATGCTACAATGACAATTGTGATTTATATACCACAGTCCACAACATTTAAACAGTAATACGCAGTTATCTCTCAATTTTAGTCGTCTCCATCTGAAAT
>JAHZNE010004471.1:0-10353 GCA_027744055.1 Callyntrura sp. NNG-2020 | reverse complement strand
ATTTTTTTCGTGTTTAGAGTTATTTGGATGGAGTCTTATATGATACACATGTCACAAATGGTATGTTTTAATTGCACTGTATTGTTTGCACTGATTTCGATCTATGTATCATCTATTACTACTCTCGGAACCAGACGAATAGAAGCATCCACATTTAGTTCATTTTGTCAGTTACAATGCATTAATCAAATTGGATTACCTTATCTAAGTTTAATTCTAGGTCTTGCAGTTACCGCAAATATACTATTGCTAATAACATTAAATGTGATAATTCTCACGTTTTGGAACGTACTTCCAACTTTTATTTATCTTATGTTAGCCTGCTATTTAATGGGCGTCTTACTATTATTGCAAGAATGTATTTTCCTCTTTATTAATGCTTCCGAACTCAGTAAATCTGTACTGATTGATTGGAAGACTCAGCTGATAAATATGGAATACGGTCGACGTTACTGGAGAAAACGACTCAAAGCACAACGTACGATAGCGTTTTACTATGGTACAGCAAAATTTGATAGAGAAACAAAAGCAAATTTGTACTCCTTCATTGTGGACAATACTGTAAATATATTGGTGATGTTCTGAATATTTTGTGAATTGGCGTTGTTGATAAATGATATGTTTTGCTCATTCAAACGATTTTTATAGTTAATATCAACTTTATAGTGAAATAAAACTATTTATTGTTCCATAATTTCAATGAACTGCTCATTGTCAGATATCCAATGAGTTCTCAAGAAAGCTTGGACAAATGCGGTACTATCCTACTTTGTTAGTGATTTACCCTGGCCAAAACGTTATTGGGACAAAGCAATTAATAAAATTGACAAAATTATTTTTTTAAATTAAATTTGCGGCTTTATACACAAGCTGTTATTGATTTTTTCTGTCATATCATGTTACTTGCGAGGTGCTGTATATGAAAAATTGGACGTCATTACTGTACCTGTTGTCAATGTGGAACTTTTCTTTAGGTCTTATTACGTTAGTTCCAGGTTACAATCAAACGGATGCTTAATACCTAGTAAACCTGAACTCTAAGTAAACACTTCCCATCACTAATTTAATATGTTTCTATTCTTTTATTCTACAGCTGTAGCGTACCATCACAGCAGTAGTAATCATGTTTGGTTTTTTCCCTTGGCAATTAGCGAACAACGGCGTGCCAAGCTTCTCAGTTTGAGAGAGATACGGGGATAAACAAAAGTTCCGCCGAGGTTTTTCTACCTTGTCGTTTATTCGGACTTCCTATAAACATAACACTAAAATGTTAGAAGGTACATTTGCCAATGCAAAATAAAGGACGACAGCAGATTAAATATCTTACTAGACTTGCTATCAGATACTGTGTAATTTTGCACACCTTGTATTTATTTTTTAGTTATAGTTTCTAGTAGATCCAGTGAGAATTACATGATTTTGCGGGATGTGTGTTTCACCCAGGCTCCACGGGTAAATGTGTTCCTGGCAGACATAAAAACATGTATCTCACAGACCTGAAGTTCTACCAACGTGGAATTTGCGACAACCGACTCGCTATGGCAAGGGTTTAACCATTATGTAAAAATGGCATGATTGCACCGTCATATTAGGGTAGACAATTCATACATTGTGTTACTTTAAGTTTGGTGCTACCGACAAACTCAGGGCTGGTTGCAGATTTTAAGGTTGAAGCCATGTGTCAATAAAGAGTACACATAAATGTATTGCCCCAAAAACTAGTTTATTGTAACTTTACGTTTGTTACAGGGCATGCAATTTATTTATTATTTAATTCTACGAATATGATATTCTGAACAATTTTCTAAAAATGGGACAAGTAATCTCATCAATTACTGTCAAGTTGCTGAGCGCATTTTCTTATTCCTCTCATGTGACCTTTTACAGATAAAATAGGTATTTTTACCGTCCTGTGGTTGTTTTAAAATTTTGAGCAGTATACTATTGCGACTGCCAACAAAATGATAGTTTGTAAATTTAGATACGCTAAATGACTCCCGGTATTGCATCCATCTCCGTTGGTACACAAGCATTGATTCATTTGCACGGATTTGTTAGCAGTTGATTTGCAGCCAGATTTTACTTTTCCGTCCTTAGTTTCATCACTGGTAGCCCACCCACAAGAACGCAATATTCTCTCGGATTTGATCAATGTGTTGTCTATAAAAAGTCAGAACGTCTTTAAATGAAGTTGTCTAAGACTTTTCATGCATATAAATTAAATGTATTGCATTTTGCTTACTTGGGCTATTATTCTGTGTGCTGATGTAAAATGTAATCTTGCGACAGACCTGGCCTTCTTTGGGTAGAGGCATTTGACTCCCACCTCCAGGAGCACCTTCTAAGGACACCTGCTCATAAGGTTCTCGGGTTGTCTGATTTGCATCTGATGGAACATTTTCTCATATTAGATTGAAGAACTAGTAAAGAAATTTAAGCGAACAGGACTTATTATCGATGTGGTAGCTGTACCAACACTGAACTTACTGTCAACATTAGAGGGCGATGACGGAACGCTTGCGGCGGTTACACCCGTATTTGGAGTAGCAGTTGTTGCGGGATTGGGAGATATGGCAGTTGCCACTTCCTGCAGTTTTGTGTGCAAATACATGTCGCCCGCAATATTGGAAGAATCTTGAGGGCATTCTTTTAGGTATTTTAGGGGAGGAGATGGCTTGGAACATTCTGCATCATTAACGCTATTGCATATGTAGCATTTTAAACCTGAAACGTGGTAAATTAACAAGAATTTATAGATACATTAAGCGGAGTACATCCAAGCCTCCCCTCAAACTTATCGAGTCAACGACTTGAATAAATCGTTGTATAGAAGTAACCGCCTGAGAACATACCGCCCGAGAATTGAGTTTTTAAAAATTGCAGTACTACGTTGTCTATTTTGTAATTAATTGCAATTTCAATCGTAGGGCATTTTGGGAATCCATTTTTATTCACCTTTGCTAGTGCATTCAGGTTTTTGTTTCAACCCAGCTCTCTACAGTCCCGGAGGTGAAATCATATTTTTAAACAACAGAAGTGGTATAAATTTAATATGCAACCACTAGCTACCTCATTTGGAGACATATCATTTTTCCAGATTCACATTGATAGAATTAACACTGAGAAAATGGGGGCATATAGAGTAGAAATTTTTTCCTTTGTAGTTCGAACAGGTTTTTTTCAATTGAAACGGGATTTTTGCGATTTGTTTTCTCAAGGGCCTTAAATATTTGGAAATTATATCGATGGCGCAAGCTTGTGGCAGAAACGTGAGCTACCTTTTATTTTTAAATGGCTACCGGATCCTCAATTTTTTAAAGAAGGACGAAAAAATCACGGTATGCACAAAATCAACATTAGTTCATGTTTTTGTCGCCAGGGGGAGACATTGATATATAATATTTATTTTATAGCCCTAAAGAATGCATGTCCCTGTTAAAAGACGATTTCATTCTAAGAAAAACCCAAGAAATATAAACACAATTTCAGTTTAAAACAACTTTTCATGGTTTGATCTCCAGTGGTCTTGGAGGTACAAGGTCAAAACAAAAGTAAAAGTGAAAATAAATTAACCCACGAGATCACTTTGTGCCCAAGTCCTTCCTAATCCCTAGTACCAAGGCGCTACCTAATAAATGTACTAAAAGTATTTTTTCATAACCCAGTTCCTCATTAAATGAAGGTTTTAATTAGAATACCGTATGGCTTCATAATTAAATTGTGCATTATTAATAATAATAATTTATTATATTTGTGTATTTTCAAATACAAACCCATTATTTGTAACCTTGACGATATACAAATATAATTTAACTTTAAAATTACTTACTTAAAACGGACTGTGCGAAGAAGACGGTGACTAAAATTACTCGAATCAGGGCCATGTTCATCATAAATCTGAATCGAAAACCACGCGGAAAATTCTTACAATGAGACGCACTGAAGCAGACACGGCAAAGAACTGTTTGTTATAATTAGCAAGAGTGGTCTGTGTGCTGTGTTGAGAGGATGAAGTCGTTAGTTAATGACTTATTTTAATATGGAATATGGAATGATTAATATAATAATATGTGGCAATTATTTGCCTCATTTCCTGGAGTCCGGTCATTTGGTCGTTTGGTCTCCAGTGAAACCTGAGAGAGCTTCTGAAAACTTGCAAGACAAACATACATCCATGACGTCTTTTCAGATGGTGATAATCGTGGAATACAACAGGTTGATCTTCCCTTACTCGGTCATAGGAGAGTAAACAAGATTTGTACTCTGGTCTCTTCATTGGAGTTCTTCGCGCCGTTCAAAATGAAAACATCATTGATGAATGCATCACAGGTCGTTAGAAGCTTCTCTCTCTTGACTTTCTGTTGTGAATTTTGTAATTAACAATACTTGATCTTTTGTACCGTTATCGGTATTTCTCTGGAGACATGATAAGTAATATGCATTTTACATGCAAATAAGTCATTAGTAAAGTGATAATAGAATTATAATAATCTTTTTTGAAGTTACTGTTGTAGCTATAGCTCATCTTCGTAACGTAGCATATTTGGTTAGAGTTTAACTTAAGTAGAAATGTACAAAAACTGGTGTAAGATCGGCATTGAAGGATAGGGTTTGTTCATGGAAATGACACTTTGGACTGGTTTATTGCGAAACTGGTCATTTTAAACACACACACCAAAAACCTAAAAAAAACTTTATCCTGTTCAAGATTTCTCAACATACAGAATGTACCTAGTTCCACAACCTGCCTAAAATCATAGTGTTCCTGTATTATGCTAATAATAATAATAATATGTACAGATATAGATTCCGTTGAACCAAATGAACTGGTGGGAACCGTTATTCCCTTTCATGTACTGCAAACAGTGTTCGTGTAACTTTTAATTGTGCTCGACCTGCACAAAAATAACCGCGCGACCAATGCTCTAATAAATAGGTCTAAATCTTCCATTATTTATTTTGCTATTAGTGATGATGAATGACGACGTACATCAAAACGAACAATCTTAAATCATCTAATATTCGCATGTAGGAATGTTTGCAAATATTATTTTGTAAATTCATCGACTAAAAACAAAAATCATGACTGATGTGATTAGACAACTAGTGTCACAAACTTTAGATGACTTCGCATTTCCCATATATTTATAAATGCCAACAACAATATTTTAAGTCGCACTCATACCATTGACATTTTAAATGGCGTCAATTTTATTATTCAAATAAATACAATATTATAACAAGACATGTAAGATGAAATAAATAACTTCTGTGCACTCCATGTCTGACCTCTGACCCCACCAGTCCAACCCTTACACATCGTCTGTCGAAATCCCCAACTAAATCGTAGTGAAAACAGTATTTGACCTTTGGTGACCTCCGGAGATCACACTAACCAAAAATCCCTGCCCATCCCTGATCCCACCTGCATGTCCCTAATGTCACTTGACCCCACCTGTTCAAGTCGTATGATTCATTTGTCGAAAGACCCGTCTACATCTGAGTTAACGTGTGGTAGCATTGGTAAAAACAATATTGGTGACCTCTGTAGATCACATGAGCCAATAAATCGGTGTCAAATTAGACAAAACGTTAAAGATGTATTTGCGGTGTTCCCATAATAAATCTCAACTCAATCAGGGTTTACGTGTCAAAGTTATCATGAAAATACTGTTTCTGACGCTAGAAGGCGCTTCATGTGACGGTTTATGTCACTTTTTACGAAAGTCATTATCAATGCAAGCCACCTTCAAAAATTTCATCTCAATTTGAGTTAACGCGTGACAGCAGTGTTGAAAACAATGTTTGACCTTTGTAGCGGAGAGTAGATCTAAGTTATACATTGTTGGGTATGTGTGGCTCTGCACACATACACCACCACACATACGACATTTGTACAAGCAATAAGGTACATGAAGCAAAGATACTCAATAAATGGTTGTGGCCATCGTCAGTCACAGAATGCTAGAGCTACGAGAACAACGTGTATTTTCCTTCTTGAGCATCTCTTGATAACAGGCAGCCATCTTCCCATTTTCTCCGGCACGTAGGTACCAGAGACGCTAGCACTATCCAAGGACCAGAGACGCATCACAGGAGCCTCCCCTGACCCCCTGAAGGAAGGAATCTTTATACCTTTGGTGACCTTTGGAGGTCATACGAGTCAACCAGTCGGTGCCAAACTTTGCAGAACGTTATAGTTATGTATAAGGTACATGTGTACCAAATTTCAGTTCATTTGAAGCTATTATAAAATTTTATCCCCTGGCGTTACCCCCCACGGTGATGACCCCCAGAACCCATATTCAAACTTGATCTGAGGACTTGCCTATACTGTCGGTTGGTGAAAACTGAATTTTGAGATTCGATGTAGTTTCTGGGATATTTTGTTTACACACAGACACACAGACAGACAGACAGACAGCAATTCATTCGCATTAACTTCTGTCATGTACTGAAGTACACAGAAGTTAATAATACATATTGCAACAACATTGAAATAATACCATATGGAATTTAACATTCCAAAGAAATAACGGGGTCATTCCTCAATTGTAGGCAGGTTCGACGGAGAACATATTTTCAATGGGTTACTACTAATAATAGCAATAGACACTTGGTGAAAAGCTTTTGTTACGCCGGAGTAGCAGATGAATAACGCTTTTGTAAGGGATGTTCTGTCATGGAAAAGAAATTGGAACTGACAATCATTTACTGTGCACATTTCATTTCAAAGAATGTGACAAGATCTGATGAAGCAAGTTAAACATTTACATAAAAATGAAAACTCTGATCAGCGGAAACTTACCAAACAATACCGGAATGATAAACATAAACATAAATATGCAGCATAAATATGTGTTTCTCATTCGTTGTTCTTTAAAAATGCAAACGCCTGGAAAAGATTACGGTGAATAAGAACCATTTCAGAACATAATATTAACAATAATATTTGCTGTATTTAATACGTCTTCACGCTATATTTGAATGTCGCTTAGGACTGATTCACAGTTTCATCTAATTATATTAAATATCACGCAAAATAGGGACAGTGGTAATAATCAGGGTGTATCAGTGAGAATGTTTTTTTTATTGCACAGTGACATTTTTGCATTGCACTTGTATCAATTCAGCCTCTCTCTAAAGTTCCTCTTCCCTCAAAATTTCTTCCTGTTGTTTATTCAATTCGTTGACTGGCTAAGTGTGAAGGGAGGTCTGTACCTTCTCCGCTTATGTGAAAAAATAAACGTTTGGTACCAATGGTGGTTAAATGTGTCTTTTAACGATTTTTATTACTGCAGCAGCACGCATGACTTATGTTTTTATTTGCTGTGTTTGTCCTTTCAAAAATAAAATATTAAGGGGACTTGGATAAAACCATGATACCATATCATGAAGATACAGTGTATTTCTTTCATAAAACGTTTATATATTTGTATTATGATACTTAAGCCGTTGGAAAATACAGGTTGAATACTGCATTTTTATTTAACCGTTAACGTGCTATGAATGATAAATGGGACGATGCAACATTATTATTATAGTAAACATGAACAGCAGATCGTTAAAGACGTTCACCTTTATGATAGAACTTATTTTAATTCTATTTAACTGGAGCAAAGTCAAGATTTGTATTGTTGTACTGTGGCATTGGTTGAGTTTGGAGGCTATCAGGTTAACACACGTGTATGAAGGTAACTGTAATTTTGTCATTGATTAGTTGAAATGACCACATAATGAAGGATTACATCAAAGTAAGGCAAAATGCCTTTCGTTTCAGTAGAAATTTGTCGGTAGCTTTAATTGGCCTTATGGAAGTGGTAAATACTTTTAGGTTTCAATGAAAATTAGTATGTTCAATTTTTCGTGTAAGCTAGACTGCAAAATTACTAAGAGTACCATGTTTGTGAATCGCACAAAAAATTTCACTTTCACATTGTGTACCGTATTCTAATGTAATAACCGTAGTGCTTGCAAAAATTGAATTATTCCACTTATATTACTTACCCAACAACAAACGAACAACGTATGTGCCAAATTTCATACAATACTATGGATTGTCATTACATCTCTATATAACCTATGCAAAATCTTACTGTGTGTAAACACTTAAAAATACTAAATGGCGTGTATAGCACACAAAAAAAGTTGGTTTGTCCATAAACTCCACGTCTAGTTCACTACTTCGAATTTAAAAGAACCGTAATGTATACTAAAGTAATCTTCTTTTCAAACCAGTACTCCTTAAGATGCTGTTCATCCAACGACTCCTCGTCTAACAAAGTTATCTATCCATATTATTATAACTGATGCCACATTTTATTATAAACATTGTTTACTTTCAACATTGGTAAAACAAAGTTTGAAGCCACACATGTTCAACAGAAGAAAAAGTAGGTGTTTATCTCTTGGGTATACACATTTTGCCGTCCCACACATTTTGTTCCTTTTCTGGTTTTTTCATAAACAGAAGGGTTGATAAAAGCGACAAATTCCGATGTTGGAATATAAAAGTTTTATTTACTGTAAAATGGAATGCTGTCGATTCTCAAACTATGCTGTTACTTTGTTCTTACACTTACAGTCATAATGTGCAACGGAAAAGTTCCGTTAGATGGCAAACAATACTCTTTTTATTTTTGTCAACTTTCTTTTCACTTTAAACGACTTGGTGCAAGTAAACTAATTATCCTGCTGTCGGATAATTAATTATATACAATTTACGTTCAAACGCAAATAAAACAAGAGCATACGTATATCTAACTTCCGATTAAATAATCACAATCATCAAGAAAGTGGGGGAAACTGTGCTGGATGCTGGAGTAAAATTACTTACAAGTAAACTACTTCGGCTGTTCCCTCCGGAATGGCCTGAATTGGGTTTCACTATATGCAGTTTTTTGCGCTGAACCCAGTGGTACCAACATCTCCGTTGAATGGAGCCATGGGTGGGCACCACAGGGTCTTCAAAATGGTAAGTGTAAAACCTTATTAAGGAAGAGGCATTACATATATGTCAACTTATTTGCCAAGTTTGAGGAATGGTCGATAAAGCTTAGAAGTAGTGACCCTTCCTGCGTTGTCACATGGTGCAAAATAGGATGTTCATATGTATGAGTGATCTCATTAATAGTGATAACAAATGTGTAATGACAAGAGGTTTTACACTTACCATTTTAAAGACCTTGTGGTGCCCACCCATGGCTCCATTCAACAGAGATGTTGGATTCAGCACAAAAAACTGCATATAGTGAAACCCAATTCAGACCATTCCGGAGGGAACAGCCCAAGTAGTTTACTTGTTAGTATTACTTGGGTGACCTGTAATTAAAAATAAGGAAGATAATTATTGTAGAAGAGGTTTTGTATTGAAGTGTGTTAGAATTATTTATAATAGTAATATAACGAAATAATGGCATTGTCTTTTTTGTAGTTCTTGCATATTTATTGATTTATGAAAAGAAGAACTGTACATGTACAGTTTTCTTGCTATCTCCCGCTCTGTCCTACGTGAAAATAATTGAGGCGATCTCTTACTTACATGGAAGAAATTAGTAGTAATAGAATGTCTGGTAAAACGAAAAAGTATTAATGTTATTACTGTCTTGTATTTTTGGTGTCATCTGTTGGTAAATGGCAGTGTTATTACCTTGCTGGAAAGATGGAATCGTTGAGGGGACAAATTCCTGGTCCCTTTTTTACATTAGGGATGGGAGCTCAATTCATTACAAGCTATGAATATCACGACCTCCTCCCCCTTGTTACCGTATATCTATCTATAACAAAAGGTCATTGGTTTGCTTGATTGGGAAATAACTTCAACGTAACACAAAAATAAATATTTACGAAATAAAAGTGACATTAAAATTGCTAAATGTTAGTTCTACAGTTAATGGATATCTGATTCGTAATCTAACTAAAACCTGAACAAGATGTGACACTTGCAATGCTACCACATGACTATGGAATCGTCCGATTTTCTTGAAACAAAAACCATTGGATAGAGCGTATTCGAAAACATAGATTCTGAAAATTTTAGGGCGCACTACGTTTTCATTCTTGGGAAACATTAATTAAACTGTCCATTTAAATAACGTTACAGCAAATCAGAGGTGCGCATGATATAATATGTAAAACTAGAAATGCATAAAGGGCTTGAAACACAAGTAGTTAGATAACGAGCCCATCTTATGAGTAAGCACGCCAGGGAGCCCCGGTCAAGCGTATCCAATGTATTAGGAGCAGGGTATCCGGGTAACTTGAATGTAATCGGAACCGGGTATCCGGGTAACTTGAATGTAATCGGAACCGGGTATCCGGGTAACTTGAATGTAATCGGAACCGGGTATCCGG
>JAHZNE010004470.1:0-25933 GCA_027744055.1 Callyntrura sp. NNG-2020 | reverse complement strand
TACAGGGGCAATAAAGCCGAGGGGAAATAATACCAAGGGGCAATAAGTCGAGGGGCAATTTCACCCTCAGGGGCAATATGATCCAGGGGATATCCGCCGGCTACCCGTTTAATTCATGTCCGAATACAAGCTCAGATTTGGTTAGGGGGAGCTTCCCAACAGCAAATACTACAATTTGAGACCATAATGGAAGCCGCCACTCTAGACATGTATTAATTGGTTATTTTGTCGATCAAAATTGAGAAGCTGACCAAATTTAGAACACAGATGGGTATTATAGGCGGACAACAAATTGTGCAAAATTTCATCCAGGTATTTTACCCTGGCGTGAGTCAAAATTGAAAAAATAGCCAATGCATATTTTGAAGAATACATTATACAATACACCAAGAATAGCAAAAACTTCGTGACTGGACCGGGAATCGAACCCGAGACTCTCGCTAACTGTGCGCAGTATTCTCATCAGAGAGAGACTGTAGTACATCCGACTTCAATGTGCGCACATTGTATGGTGACTTTAGTACTTTCCATTTGTGTCGCCCTATTTGCAATCTGCAATCAAGGCATGAGAAACACGCGCATTACATGCGAGCATTTTACCACTAGACTATCCAGCCACTACATGGAAGTCGGCCACTAGGAACCGTATAAGTAAGAATATTACTTTGTTTCTCAGTTCATTACCTGGCTACAGTTCAAGAAATGTGCTGTCAATCATCAATGAGTAGATACACAACGGTGATAAATGAAGCCTTTTACAATTTAATATAAGGCCTCTTCGTTTCCTAGTACATGAACTGCTGGATAAATCTATTCACCATGGATAAAGTTATCCAGCTTTCCGTTGTGAATACAACAGCACAACTACGTTGTCGTGACTGTACGCGTAAACGCGTTCCCGAAACGAAAGTCGGGTCGGGAGTTGTCCAGCTTAAAAGAGATTAAGGTTCGATTCCTGGCAGTGTTACGATATTTTTGCAAATGAACACTACCCCACATCACATCGATAAATTTGTTTTTACTGCTTTCGTATTCGAAATATCAACACATCATGCTATCAAAATTTACTATTGTTAACAAACTGTAAGTAACATATAGCATATCTCTTGTTAGCATATAATATCACACATGTTTTTATTACTGACTGAAAAAAACCAAAAGATATTTTGATATTGTTTTTAGATGCGTAGACACATAGATATCTATATATTTGCATCGGCAGGTGCATACAAAAGTATTTATCGATATCTAAACTTTATAAAGTGCAAATGAATTTATACAAAGTTATCGTTAAACTGAAAATATTTTCATTATTCATCTTGTGTGGATATTTCGTATCTTAGATTTCTTACTTACACGAAACTCTGGAAAACGAACGAATAAGATTCTAGCAAAAAATAATTTCATTCGTCAAAACAAATCGATAACTTTTTTTTATGCATTGAAAGCAGATATCATGTATTTCACTCTTCTTTAGAAACTATTTAGAAATTGTCTGTGATCCCTTTTAAAACTTCAGAAAAACTACACCCAGCTAAAAACAAGCGTGTATCAAATGCATGGACATGATTTTCCTCTTCTAAATTATCTACTTTCTTGGTCATAATATCCATTTCAGCAAGAAAAAGCATGTTTTTTTCTCTTTTCTTTCTCCTTCTCCCTCCGATTCCAATCGGTGCCAACGAAAACCAACAGTTTGTTTTTCTGTTATGACAATATTGCCTTTTGCTGCAAGAAAGGAATTACTGTTTGTCTTTCAAAACCTCTTTCTAGTGCGTACGTACCTAACGATATTTCACCATATAGCAGCATAGCAGTAGTCGTACTTAACATCGTTGAGTGGTTAGCTACAGCAGCAACAGCAAAAGCAGCTAATCGCCTGACATAATATTATGTGCGCTTTTAATATGCCTACATAAGCATTTACGAAAGCAGGAGACACAACAACAAGCGACATTCAAGAAAAAAGGAAAAGAGAAGTTGACTTGTGTCTCTTTCACTACTATTTCCTCCTCCTCGTCGTCTACTTCTTCTCTCCTTCACTTTTACTAGCTTGTCATGCATGTGTTGTGTTTTATATGCATATAGATAATATTGTGTGTGTTTGTTATGAAAAGGCAATTGAAACAAGCAGAAGAAGAGGACTTTTTGTCTATTTTTAACTTTTTTGTAACTCAACTCCACAAAAAATGTCTTACGGTTTTGATGCCGGAGAGAGAGAGAGAGAAAGAACAAGTAGGAGTGTATATATTCGTACGAAGGCTTTTCTAGTGTAGTGGTATCGCACCAAATGAAACCATTGGCAGATATAGATGATGATAATGTAAAGATGAGAGAGAGAGAGAAGAGAGAGATGACGATTTTACTGATGATATTGCTCTCATTCTCTCCATCTTCTTCATTTCCCCTTCTCTCATTCTAAACACTTCCATTTTATGACTACTTTGGCCAGTATATTACTTAAAATGTGTGTGGAGTGGAGCGTTTGGTGGTGGTGCGATGATATGCAATATACAGTTTGTTGGGTGCCAGCAAGAAAAAAGTGATTTGAATGAGTCAGTTGAAATAATATTTATTGCTTTCTTCTGCATACAAAACGACACACACGGGTAAACGAAAAAGAAGAAGAGGAAGGAAAAAATGTCCGCATAATTTTCCACAACGAGAGAGAGAGAGAGGGAACGCAAACGGAAGAATGTGTAGATATGGGAAGGGGAATGGAAAAAAGGACGAGTTGAAAAATATCTAATATTTTATTATAACCGATACGAACAAGCATTAAAAAATGTTACTCCTCTCTGGATGGCGGTATGACGCTGAAGCTCTCATGATGATGACGGTGATGAAGCCACAGGTTGAGGTGAGATTGGCACTGTTGCCACTGCTGTACATGGGAAATTTGGATTTGGAGACGGTGCAACCAACTATTTGTCGTCGTATATGTGTGCGTTTATGATTTGGAACGGTGGACACTTTACGATGTGCGAGACATGATGTACGTCTGTATGTCGTTTTTTAATGACGTGTTTCAAAGTGGTTCAATGTTCAGCAAATGATGCAGGTGTAGGGAGAGAGAGAGATAACCGCCTCTCTTTCTTTCTCTCAGACACAGGGCGTTTTAGTACAAAAATACATTTTTAGTAGGCAAGTCACTCTTGATTTTATACTTAGGCGTGTACAAATATTGGCAAACGTCTTCTGTCTGTCTTTTATATAAAAAATTGAAATGTCCACACACATGTTTCTATTCTGTATTTATTTATTTAGCGGGGCGATAAAAACTTGATTCACAATTTTTACTTTTCACACAGCTATCGTTGCTTCTGCCCGCTAAAACACCACTTGGTGTGGTGTGCTGATGATGATAATCATGATGATGAGTATAAGAATTTTGATTGTAATTTTTATGCGGCTAATGACTTGTGAGTGTTCAGGAGGCTACGCGCGATGATAATAACATTAGTGAAATCTTTTCCAAGATGACATCCACATCCTCCGAGACAATTTCAAGTCCTCGTGTTTTATATCATTAATATAGCAGCAGCAGCCATGTCAGCACAGAAGCAACAACGCAAAATAAAATAAAAGTACACAACGAGATATATAACGGATTGGGTAAGAGCGAAAGCGTAATAATGAAGAAATAATAATATTAATTCTCTAAAAATGCCCGGTGTCCGTGCCAAAAGTTGTTTGATACGAAAAAATGCGAGTTAAAAAAGAGAATAGCAAGTTCTCTTATCAAAATGACCCCCTTGTCGAACCAATAAAGTCATCCACATACTTACATACACACATACAATGACAATGCTATTTCTCTCCCCTTTTGTCTCTTTTCTTGTCCCTAAAAAGCTATAAAAAATAGTTATAGAGAAGCATATTTTTATACAAGCACGAAACTGTCTTTTAACAAAGTTCTAAATCATGGATTCTTTTTTCATACAATAAATTTGTTATATTATCAGGATGGCTTTAGATGAAGTTTTTATTTGCTTATTTTTTCCGGCCTGCGATTTTATCTTGTGCTGCAGCGCAGCGCGTCTCACTCTGTAGTAGACCGAGAAAAAATCCCATAAATTTCCTTCAAACCTTTCTGCCTCTCTCTCCCGATAATCCGTTGTGCCGCGACTATTACTCTTCCGATTTGAATTAATAATATCATGCCACTGCCAGCGCAGCCAAAGGTCTTGTAAGATAACAGCATATATACATTTTTTCAGCAACAACCCCGACCCAAAGTCCAACTCGACAAAAAGGTACATGCATTAAAGTCACTGATAGGTACACTTGATAGTCATTCTCTCATTTCACATCTTTGCTCATGTAAAAAAATATAATATCACATCTCTCAAGAGTTTCAGTTTACCAGAGAGAAAGAGATACCTATTACACGTATGTGTACATGATTGTTCTTTTTTATTCTTTGGTTTCAAAACACCACCACTTTGTGTGAATATCTGTGTGTGTGTGTGTGTGTGTGTAACAACAGCCAAAAATTGCTCTATTTTGCCTGAACTAAGAACCTCTCAGATTCTATGTACATTTCATGGATATGGGTGTCTCTCGAGTGTCATTCGTTTTACTTGGTGTCTATAAGGCCATTTCCATAAAAAATGTAGAGATTCTCTGATTTCGATCCAATGATTTAATTTCCCCAGTCCCCCTTGCGTCTCGTCTTGATCACCCTCCATCCAATTCACAGCAGAACACAAGGCAGAGATTAAACACTACCATTACGGCCTTTATCGTTATCGTTGAAGATTCTTTTGGTATAGCTACCACTGCTATTACAAACACATTGTGGGCTTGTCGTTTTCTTATGCGCGTACACTGTAACTACTATCACTACAACAGAACGACATTCTTCGTCGTTTTCTTCTTCTTCTCCGTCTTCTAGTAGACATACACATTCATTTTCTTGCATGGGACATGCAGGATAAAGGAGTAAGTAATACAAGCAATTATAGTGACAGTGACGGTTATAGTTTCGTCGTCGTGTTTTTAAAGAGTCATCGTGTTGAATTTTGGCAACAGGCCAGCAACATCTTCTCTCTTATATCAGATACAGCAGCGATTCTATTAGTTGTGTAGTAGTCGTAGTACTTGTAGTAGCAGTGGGCTTAAAAGACTTTAAAACGAATTATACATGCAAAAAAGTAGAAAAAAGCGAACTATTATATAAAATTACGCTATTATATTCCTATATCATTATAAACCGTGGGATGTGTCTTATAAGAAGCCAAATGACTCTATATCTCTGAAAGAATCGCAAGAGGAGAAAAAAAGCTTACATAACTTTACGCTTTTACTGCAGTTTATAACCTGTAACCGTTACTCGTAAACGGAAAAAGAATGACTAGAGTCAAGGAGGATCTCAGCCCATCTCATTTTTTCTCCAAAAGAGGCAGAAGAAGAAGCAGTAGAGGGTGAACTGCCATGCAGGAAAAAAAAACAACACGGACATTCAGTCAGTTTGAAAGAGAAAAAAAATTGTAAATGGATTTTTAGAGGAGGAATCAGCCAACGGCAGGCAGGGAAGAAGAAGTACATTAACAGTCAAGAGTAGTGGTGGAGAGAGCAAAAATATTTACGTTATTATTATTATTATTATTTTTGAGATTTTACGAGGCAGCGTGTAAAATTGTAACCCTGCTGAGCTTGTAAACTGCAGATTACTTAAATTTAACTGGGCACTTAAAACTTTTTATGGTGGCCTTTTATGTACTTTGGTAATAGCTTATTGTTCAATGCTGAAAGGAGTAATAAGGCAGTCCTAATGAGAAGTTGGAACGTGAAGGAAAAGCAGGAAGAGAATATAATATACACAAACACAAAGAGACAAAAAGAGCACACACGAACCACGTTTTAAAGGACTAAGGACTACTGTAAAAAAAACTCTTAAGTGAAGTTGTATGGAATATGTAAATTTTTAATGACACTTGTTTACTGAAATTTGAAATTATAAACAGCAATGAAATATCCAAAGGTTGTAAACAGTATAAACACATCTCTCTCTCTCTCTCTCTCTCTAAAACAACGAAAAAATTACGGAGCTCATTAACGAATCTGTTGAATTGGCTGAAAGCTTTATCGACTTCTGCTACCAATAAAAATGTTGGCTACCAAAACCAAATTGTATTTTTAAAAAACATAATATATTCGACATGGAAGGAAGTATATTCTATAGTTTTGTTTTGTATTTCCCATTCAAATTACCGGAAACATCATAATTAATAATTATTGAACCAACTTGAAAACACTTTTTGCCGCGTTTTTTCGATCGTTTCCCCACTAGCATGAAATTGCGTACAAGGTTTAATATCCGTACGTATTCATTTGATGCGCCATAGAGCTATAAAATTTTACTGGAAAGAGTGCGCGCGCGATACGATACGACGCGATGCGATGAAGAGGTACCTAAAACATGACAGAGAGCGGCACTCTGAAATTCCTATAATTTCATCAACGTGTGGAGAAAAAAAGTTGGAGAAGTTATGAAACGCAAGTTAAGATGCCTGTATTTTATGTTCTGTAACTAAAGACACATGTCCCATTGTCCTTGTAGAAGAATGACTATTTCGCTACTGCTTTTCTACTACTATGTACAACTACTGTCGTACTTCAAGGTATCTCTTGCGTTCTAAAGAATCATTAGCAAAGTACAAACATGTGCATAAACAATAAACTACAAAAACGCTTCTTCCTCTCTGCTGTGTCCTTATTTCATTTTTATTGTTATTCATGACTCACGACGACAAATCTTGAATATATACATCAGTCACCGCGTGCCATGATCATGATGATGATGCCGCTGTATATCGAGAGAGAGAGTCACACACAGATAGCAAGGAGGAAGATGCCGTAAAAAGAGCGGAAAATTAATGACTTTTTCTCACTTTTCTCACCAGCGTTAAAAACGATGCTGCGAGAGAGAAAAAATGGTCCATTATCTATTTTCTCGCTGTTGTTTAATCTCCGTTTTATTTACATGGTTGTAAAGTCAAGAATCAACACTGCATTGATCCATGGTCAATGGCTGTTTCCTGTCGTCCATGAATGATCATTATATGATTATGACTTGTTCATCTCTCTCCTTTTAACTCAAGTACATTCCATCCGCACACCGACAAGACGCAAAGAGACAAAGTCCATGTCTGTACGAAAGAAAGAGCAGAAGAACCAGAAAAATTCCAAACTCGTGCCGCTACTTTGGTGCTGATAGCACAATAAAATGTACTTTTAGTATGTCAAGGTTTCACAAGGTTGTATTTTTTAGCCGATAACAATGTTCTCTTTTATCCTCTCTTTTCTTAACTTCTTGCGTTTCCACACAAAAAAAACGTGTGTTGTAAATCTGTTTGTGTTATATGTACTAGTAATAGGGGTGTTGATTAAGTAAAGAAACGCAGAGGAGCTTTAGAGCAATCAACATGATCATCATCGTCGTCACTTGCTCCTGTATCCATCTCCCATTTATGTTTCCTTAAGCAGCTTTCCAAATATATTATTTTCCCCTATGGTCCTATAACTCGGCTATGACTGACATGAAAAGACAGAAAAGCTTTCATCTTTCGCCATTTCCACTGACACGATGGAAAAACGGCGTGTGGAAGGAAAAGCTGTAAGTTTTACCCGACGACGCACATCAGCGAGAAAAGAGAACCCACGAGAAAAATCTCCTTTTTTCCTCTCATTTTCTCATATCACCCTTTTGTTTTTCTTTTTCTTCTCTCTCTCTCTCTCTCTCTCTCTCATCCTCTCTCTCTCTCTTCTTTCGTTCGTCTTTTGGTCAACAGCCAACTAGAACGATTTATAACAACGACACAAAAAGTTAATGATCAACGGTAATGCTTCTGCCACTGAGGATGATCACCATCACGGTTTTTTTTCTCTCGGGTTGGATCATCCGATGGATACGATGATGATCTCCTTTTTTTGAAAAAATGTATTACGTGTTTGTGCTGCTGTTGTGTGTATCCAACCGAGTCGCAAGGAATAATTGTGTGGAGAAAATAAATAAATATATTATCTTTGTACCTACTCTCCGTTTACATGTGTAATGAAAGAAGCTGTAAATTTATTATTAAGAGAAGGCTTATGTTCGTCGTGGGGAAAATACAGCGAAGAGAAAGAAACCGTGTGGCACACACGGCGTTGCATTCGTGGATTGAGTTATTTAATGGTCCACACGCAAAAAAGAAGACGCATGTTTGTTATTACAAAAAAAACGGTCGTTCAAGACGACGATGAAGAAGGCCAAATTGCCAAAATTTTAAACAATTTTCAATATTTGGTTGCGAGTTTAACGCAGTGGAACAGACAAAATTCAGACAGGCTATCGTCAGTTTATAGGGAGCATGTTTTTCATATGGCGTTTCGCGTTTCCATACAACAGTATATAGGCGGCGTATCATGCAATATGCACTGTTTCCACATGTTGTTCAAAGAGAAGAGGAGGAAAATGAGAGGAAAATATTTAGATTTTAGAATTTTTCTTACGCGCAAATTCGGTTCCAGAGTTGTGAACTTGTTTTTTATGCTCTGCCATAAAAATGGAACGGGATCAGTATTGGGCACACAAGAAGAGAGATGAGTACAGAACATTGGTCCACTTTTCCGATGAATGAATGGATAGTGAGTTTGCTAAAAACATAAATAATCTGATGATGGTAATGATGATGATGATGATGATGTCGATAAGGAGGGTATTTTCATATTATCTTAATTTACTTTAGATTTTCTTGTTCGCACACACACACATATAAATACTACACAGATAAAACATCACAGTTTTTTTCTGTAAAGCCCCACATGGCATTGTAGAGAGTTAAATCCCGTTTTCACTCTGCGTTTAAACGTTCTGTGTAAATGGGAGCTTATCAGAAACAATGTTGTTGCACCATTTATCTTTTAAAGGATATGTGAGAGATTGTCCAGTTTTGAATGCATTTTTATGTGGAACTGTACACGCAGTAACCATTTGGCACGCCTCTGTTTAAATTTTTTAACGAAGTTATCAACCTCAGCACCAAGCGTCACTAGGAATATATACCTGCAAACAGTACAAGGAACGCAACAGAGAACTCTCTGGTTTTTATACAGGGCCGGGAGTGGGCGTGTCCCCTTGCCAGAGAAAACATCGTGGAACGTGAACGAAATAAAAAAGGATTTGATTGGTGCGGTTTCAACAGAAATTATTGAAATGTCACTTTTCCATAAGAGCACAAAAAAAATGTAAGAAATATTGACAACGCGTAAAAGTCAATAAATAATACTCAGCATTTCTACATATGTCATGTTCTGCTAAAAGCGGAGAAAGTGATGACGATGGAACAATTGGAGTGGAATGCTTGTGGCTGGCTAGTGGACAAGTGGAGAGACTTGAGAAATTCAAGAATGCCCGTACAAAACACAAGATTTTGTCAAAATAATTCGAGAGAAGTCGCTTTGAATTTTTTATCACTCAGTAGTGGCGACTTTGAAATTGGCTTTAAAGTGAGACTACATGATAAACCATACTTGTAGGCTATTATTTCCGGTTGCCGTCAGTTGTCAGTAGGGAAAAAATGCATAAATTTGGCAAATTTCTTGTGTCACACGCACAGTTTTAAATTTCAATTTGGCGAGTGGAACCACAGGTAAGCAGACAGGTGCATACATCTATCGTAGTAGCATCCCAGTGTGTTTTAAACTGTCACATCGACAACTGGCAAGCTGATGATATCACCTTCGTAAATAATAACCCACTGGCAAAAACGGTTTTGCGATTTTAAATGTATTTTTTACGCCACAGTAGCACACACAACAATGCCAGTCAACAGGTGGGTCATGTCATTATTACAAAACCCAAAAATGAATAACGATGCGCCCCGGCTGGTGATGAGGTTACGTTGAATTCCTACTGTTGATTTTCTTGCGGTTGAACACACGGCGGAACCAAGACCACATTATTTCAGCCCTGTGTACTACGAAAACGTGTTCTCTTAAGCAACCCAGATAAAACAGTACAGGCAGTAGTGGCAGGCAGCACGACACACCATCATAGATTCTCTTCTTCTGGCGTGCATTGCCACGAAGTGAGCCTAAGTAAGCCTTGGACCGGCACTCGGCACCAGCATCGCCAGATACACGACCACGACGGCGGCGTTAATTTTCCAGAGTGCTACTGCCCTTTCTTGCATAATAATTGCAACATTGTCTTTCACAACACACACACACATACACACATGTTCCAATCCGTAGGGCGGTGCAGCCGCAGATTATCGACTGGTTAAGACGGCATGCAAAATGTCATGATTTAATAAAATAAACCAAACGCGCTGTGCTAAAGTGTCTGTGAATACACATGCAGACACACAACCAGCAAGCTCGACATAAGACTCCTTACATTCGATTAGGCCGTAGTGTAAGAGCAGCCGAGAAAGAAAAAAAAATATGTGAAGAGCGAGAGAGAAATGATGAAAGAGAGATGAGCTCATTAGCAGAGACGATCAAATATCATGAATCATGAAGAAAAATGCAATGCAAATACAGCTGCCGTCTTTCTCACTCGACAAAATGAAATAGGCACAGAGAGAGAGAGACGATAAGACCGAAGGATTATTATCATTACGCTAGCGTCTTATACTCACATATGTACATTTTTTCTTCTTGTGTTTGTCTGCATCTGCAGCAACAGCAGCAGTTTTTTACAGGAGCATCGCGTTGTTGTGGTGCACAAAGAGAAAAGTTGCAAAATTGACTCCCAACTGCAGAGATATGTGCATATAGGCACACTCTACTCACAGACATTCACAAAACACACAAACTAGTTATTTTACACCGAAATTTCACTCTATTCCTGTATATACAGCAGCAGCAGTTGCAGTGTTCATGGTACTTTGAATTTACATTTTTGCTGCGGCTCAGTCCTACTCTCTCTTTCTTACAACAGCACTTGCTTTTCTTCCGAGTTTTCGAGTATCAAGGGGAAATGCAAGAATACTACGGCTGACGACGACGACGACAACGACGACGCGACGGACGACACCACCATTTTTCACTGTGGGAAGCTTTCTTGCAAAGCAACTCGCACGCCAGCAGCCAACATCAACTCTTTTTTCTTCCGTTGCTGAGCACGTTCCAAAGGGAACTGCACTTTTTATTTTATGATGATGATAATGCTGCGTTGATATTCCTATTCCACCACCACTCACTATATATACTACACAACAGCAACACTCGCATGCACTATCTATATATCAGAGCGGTTGGGAGTTTGTTGTGTAAATGTAAATGACAGCCTATATAAGCCTTCCGTTTACTGGTGCACATACACAGACAGAGCGAGAGAGAGAGAGAGAGAGAGAGAGAGAAGTTACTCCACATTTTTCATTGGGAGTTTCACTGTTTAGGGTATCGCACATATTATCATCATCACGATGATCCTAATGCTAGTGCTGCCACGATAGAAAATGGTTATCGTGGCTGTTGTGCGAGCAGGTTGATGGTAACAGTTGTTGTTGTTGTAACAGAATATGGATAGATAATGGATAGTTTTTTGGGAGGGGAGACCAGGGGAATACTTTCGAACCGAAAAAAAACTTTAAAATAGGCAGAGTTGTAATTTCACACACACACACACATGTTATTCCCGTACGAAATACGAGCACGTACCACGTAGTCAACAAACGCATTCACAATATATTGTTGTACGGTACGGGATGCAATAAACCTATGTAGTTTTGTATGAAATCGAGTATTATATTATCACCATCATTTTTTTACGTTCCATTTTATATTTTCCATAAGGAATAAATGCAGTTAGCATGAATATTGTATGGATCCACTTGAGAAATCATAACATTTTATCAAGTTCATTATGCACACAAATAATGTCTGAAGTAGCTATTATAAAGGATGGGAACAGGAAACATCCTCTCCGCTTCTAAGTTGAGTGACGCTGGGAGAAAGGCAGCAAGACTACAGAGAAAAAAGGAGAAACAACAACGCGTGGTGTTTTGAGAAAGAGACAGAACGACACACACGGAAGAATAATGTATGGGAAGCAGAATGTGTGAAGCGTTTCCGTTGTTTAATGTTATATTTTTCTTAAATTAAAAGGATTAAATTTATGTGGTGCTAGAAAAAGATAGAGTTGGGGCAATAATGCTGAAAAAATAAAAGTTGGTAATAGGCAAAGCGAGAAGGATCAAGACAAACGGTGTTTTAATGCGTTTTCTCCCCCCTTTTGTATTAGCCAAGCGAGAGCATATGGCACACTATACAACTCCTGCCACGACAATATTAGCTCCATGAAAGCGAGCAACCAGCAAGGCTGCTATAAATTGAATTATGCACACATGAAATGAAATTCCTGTGAAATGTCGTGTAAAAAGAATAACATAACATATCGCGGGTGAAAAAGCATTGCACACACACTTATCACATGCATGGATGTTCTTATAGTGGTTTCCCCAGTGTGGTTCATCGTCGTCGTCGTTGTTTGTTGCGTTCCACTTCCGTCCGATCCTCCAAACAGGAGTACTCGGAGTAGTAGAGTGCCTGTCCCAGAGGTAAGCATTTTGTAACGCCATAGGGGCATCATTATTTATTAAAATTACCAAATTCAGAGTGGAAATGGTAGAGGGGGAGACAAGAGGGGCGACGTGGATGGATAACAGACAACATGGCATGTAGGTTGGTACGAGGATGATGATGATGATTCTTTTTTGCTTGCCTTGCAGCAGCAACCGTGTGTGCTTTTGATTTGATTATCATTACTATTTATACGAAACGAAAGGAAGACAAGGGACATGACACAAGAAAGACCAATGAAAAACGAACCTGAAAGAGCAACTGACAAAAATGACAGGAGTTGTAAAGTTAGTGGTGCATTACTTATGGGATGATATGGGATTGTCCATGGAATGCAATTATCTTCTTGGGTTGGGCTCTTGTTGCCTGAGAGATGATGATGATGTTGATGATGACGATGATGACGACTGTGTCGTTGTCGATGAGTAGTCTAGTCGAGTGTGAGTGTGTGGGTTTTGGTACGATTACCAAGTGTGGTTTGACGGTTGAATCTCTTTGCGAGATGCATTTTGCATTATTGCGCAATTGCGTTGCACAACGGTGCACTTGACTTGTCAGAGATACCTTGGCACAGGCACAAGTAACAAACCAACATGTTATTCACTTTAATAAGATACCAAAGAAGATTACCGTGTGTGCTTGACATCATCCTCGTCGTCTAATAAGATTTAAAGGTTTTAGTTTAGTTTTGTTTGAAGTTTTCATTACGTAATAATAATGATGATAGTCACACGCGCATATAATATACACAGGGCAGATATCTGAGACTGTTGTTGCCATGCCAAAATCATGGACGGTTACAGAGATCGTACAGAGCACATAAAACTGTGTGTGTCTGTATAATAAGCAATTTTTACAATGATTTCGTTTGAAATGTTAATTCAGCAAAGAAAAATAAACAGAATGAGAATGCTGCTCTTTAAGAACTACACCTACGAACACTCGACACTCCATCGTTTTCTTTGAAACTGCGATAATTTGCAATAGTTTTGGGAGGTTTGTTTCCTTCTCTCCCAATCACACACTGACCATTCATCTTTTCATGTCATCATATTTTGCACAGGGAGTTGTTTGTGCAGCGTAAGACAGTGAAGCAGTTAGGGCGAATAACAAACGCATTATTATTCTTGTCAGGGGGATATTTTGAAATATAAACAGATCAAAATGTAAGAGCCTGTCTTCATCTGGCAAGGCAAATGCCAAATGTTAACAACATTATTATACGTACCGAAACGTCCTAACATGTTATTATAAGCTGCACCAATATCAAAATACTAATAATAATACATTACATACGACGCTTCTTGAAAACATTGCCACTGCTATTGTCACTGCCGTTATGATTATGACTTGATTGTGATCATGACAAACTTGTGTAAATCCTAGTTGTTCGCTCTTTTGTCAATATGATTTGACATATTTTCCCAAAAATGTTTCCCATTTTCCGATTATCAACAAATTGTCCATGTTTTGGGAACATCAACAAAAATTAAATATTTTTGTTCATTTTTAACATGGAATTTCTGTCACATAATTTTAAAAACTACCCCATTGGCTATTTACAATGTAGTAGTGATGTGTCCGTCGAAAATAATTTAATATTATAAGCGCTTTTTAGACGCCTTTATTTTCAGTAAATCCAGTACAGATAGATTTATTGTGGAAGGTAATTCATACATTTATTGTGTTGAGCTGAATGCCATATTCAATATTATAGTAACTAATAACATGTAAACTGTAATTTTCATTTTCAACTAACACTACAACAATCTACCTAACTTTGCGTTCCTTTTGGAGCACGACGATGTGTGTTATAAAAAGAATTGAAGACAGAGTGAAACGTTGTCAACATTTCAATAATTCACAATTTCATGTTCGTAATTGGCATCAGTTGTTGTTGTAGAGTACCTTAAAATGTTGAGCGTTGTAATATCCTTCTGAAAAACACAAATATGTACTTAATAAATAACCTATCGATAATGGGCTGNTTGTAATATCCTTCTGAAAAACACAAATATGTACTTAATAAATAACCTATCGATAAGGGGCTGTTTTAGTTTGATAGCAGTTGTAGTACATAATTCCGTAAAACAATCATATATCCATTAAATATCTGTCGTGTTATTCTGTTGTAAGACTAACGTTCAACGATATTAAAAGCGTGAAACAGTAAACTGTATGTGTCAACTCAAGAGACTTATTGCCAAAAGCGTTGTTTCGTGTACTAGACGCATTACCGGTATAACAAAAATGCAAAAAGTAAGAAAATACAAAACTGCATTGAATTGTAACACACACAAACACACATATGCACAACAAGTCTCTCTTGCAAGCAAGAACTCTCTCAACTTCTTTAAACAAAGTGTCCGCGTAGTTCAGTAGTATCCCACTACAGAAAATAAAGAGACGGTATATCACACCACTTCTTCTATCCCTTCTATCCTTCTACTACCCCAGAACCAGTCCCTTCCCCATCATTTCGTCCTCAAGGAAAAATCTCTGAAAATTATATAGCAAACTGCAACGTCAGGGTACCCCGGTACTTGTGTGTCATGTGTGGCAAGTACATTACGCTGCCAGCAGTAACTTGCGGATGACAAGGGTGTAACTGACATTTTTCTGAAACTACAAAAATCGTACAGCCATGTAATGGGTAGTTGTACACATTTTTGTTCGCCTTATCGTGACACGTCCCTTCGCTTACTTTCTTTTATATCGCCATAAATTAAAGGGTCCCTATTATAAATATATAGGTAATCCATACAACAGGACTCCAACTTATCCTTTTCCACCATTCATCACCGTTACTCCTCTTCTCACTTGCATGTCATCCATATGTATATACTGCATGCTTGAATCGTTCGAACTAACTAACCCAGTGGCAATATTGTTCTTATTATTATTAATATTCAGTTAAAATTTTGGAGACAAGATTTGTAGGTTTGTGTGGTGTCGTGGCGCATGAAACCATTTCTCTACAAAACTAAAATAATTAATGTCGCTGTGTACCGAGAACCTCCTCCCTGCTCCCCGTTGTTGTTGTCGTCTTCGTCGTGCATAGTTTTGATCTCATTTTCATTGTTGTCTCATACATAATGAATGCATTCATTTTTGTTGCATCAACTACCTACAAGCACACACACACCAATCAACTCAAAAGAACAACTGGTACGTTCTAATATCTCTTCTCTCACTTCTCTTTGTACACAATTGCTGCCCGCTTTGTGTCTCGAGCAGTCGGTCGGTGTTATACTTTGTCTATCCTTATTATTTAACTTAACCCTTTTCTACTTCACCAGAATAAGAGAATAATATCACGACGGAAAAAGGGTTAACTCCTTTTTCTCTCTTCTGCGTCTATAGGATTAAAAGGATGATAGAGAGACATACACAAATACAACAGCATACATACTACTACTCCTATTTGCTGTACTTCACGACAACACGACGAATAAGTTGATATACACGATACACGACTAAAATGATAAATATTAAATAGAGTTTCGGGCCTATTGTGTGGACTGTGTGCACATGTTGAATGTATATCTCTCTGTCTCTCTATACGGCATAAATAATATCGTTAGAAATTTATGAAATAATACCAAATACCCTCGTGTATGTGCATGCGGTACCATGAACCCGTGATCGTAGTCGTAGTAGTAGTATTGTCAGTTTTATCACGATCTCTCCTTCTTCGTTCATATTTTTACTCTATATTCCTTCAATTTTCCCTTTTTTCCTCAAGAATACAAGACAAGTGTTTGCTTGCTGCGGTCTATTGTTTTCCGTAAAGTTGTTGTTCATGCAGCACTATATAGAACATGTTATCGCACACGTAGTAAGCATACTGTATACACAGGCATATTTTGCCTCTGGTGGAAAATTATCCGTTTTTCTTGTTCTTCACTCTTTCTTCTTATTATTATTATTATTATTATATTTTTTATACGTCACAGGACTACAACGGCAAAAATAAGATTTTTGCAGCAGCGGAGCGTGTGCTGCTTTGAAGAAACAACGGATACTACCGTATGTGGATATGGACGAACAGATTGGAGCGGATAGGGGATGATAGGATTATAGGATATCCCCAAGCACCTACATGACGACGATGACGATGAGATATTTTGTGTGAGATGAGATGCTCTACATTCTATACGGGTTTCAGCAGCAAGGCATACTTTTTCTACGTAACATAACCAAACATTGTAATGTCAAGCAAGTAGGCAGGAAAATGAAGGAAAATCATTCTCATCATCATCATCATCATGAACAACCCTGTAGCCTGGCTATTCCCCTACTGCTCCACTCACCTGTTCCTGCAAATAGAAGGTGGTAAAAGAGAGAAGGAGCTTGCATAGGGAGCAAGAGAGAGAAATAAAGTTTATAAATATGTACGTTATTATTACTACGCGTGTTTATAAATAATGTAGGAGCACTTTTATCTACTCGAGAGACAGACATCTCATCACACACGGCACACGGCAATCGAAAAGAGAAGTCAAAGTGAATACTCCTATTTTCAGGTTGGCTTCTGCGGGATATTATAGCGCAGCGCAGAACACAAAGCGCAATCCTAACGCAATAATCCTTTAAATGTATTATTGAATTAACCAGATAACTTTGTTGGAGCTTTTGACGCAAAACTAGATAGATAGATATATAGACGTACTCAAGCAGAGCACACAACAAACAAGCACGAGTGCGAGTGTGTGTGTGTTTTGTGAGCATAAAAAATTGTTGAGGACGAGTGAATGTTGAAAATTGTTGTTTGTTGTTGTGTACGCCTTCATACGGCATCTTGACTCGATTCATTATTGTTTCACCAACATTGTATGCTAGAGAGAGAGAGAGAGGAGAGAGATATTATGAGAGTGAGTCTGTGTGATTTTTTATGATGAGATGATCGCACATGAAGTGAAGAGTAATTAAAAATTAGAAAAAACCAACTCGCACAAACGTCACCTTTCAACACGTATCGTATTCGTGTGTGTATATCGTTTAGCTATTAAAGCGACAAGGGAGAGAGAGAGAGAGAGAAGAAAGCAATAATTTACTCAACGACGACTCTTTGGGGCACTTCCCCCTTTTAAACAGTTGTAGTTCGTATTTCTCGCGTATGGAGACGGACAGCCGACCAAGAAAAAAGATGTAAAGTTGGACAACAAATATAAATCTAAAATATTTGGAGACAGAGAGAGAGAGAGAGACGTCTGTGTGGGAGAGAAAGATAACGTAGAGTATAATTGGTAATAAAACTGGGGAAAATGTGAAGGGATAGTTGGGTGGTGCGGTTTGTGAGAGAGTGCAACAAACATAAGACAGCAGACGAGCAGAAGACAGCACAGCTCAACGTTTAGAGATTAATCGAGAAAAATAACGAATCAATATGCTCTGTGGCTGTGATTTTTAATGCGTAATTAAGTATAACTTATTGGTGGCAAGCAAGCAACAGTCGAAGCGGTGGAGAGAGAGAGAGAGAGAGCAGAGTGTAAAGAGTGAATCAAGGTTACATTCCAATTGATTCCAATAAAAAAAAGCGTGCGTGTGTGTGTGCTTGTGATACCGATCGACGGTGCTTTCTGCATATACGCCTACAATTCCAAGAGAGACGAAGCATTCCCTGGTTGAAATTCTAACTGCCTACATTTATTAGTGCATTCCAGAGGGGATCTAGCAAGTGTGAAGCTAGAAGGCAAGCTTGTTGTTGTAAAACAGCCAGTGTTGGGATTTGTGTATTTTCGAGACGTTTTGGGGTACGTGCTTTTGGTGTTAGGGCAAAATGTCGTCCGCCAGTGGTCCCAATTATAGTGTGGACAATCAGATAAGTTTTATTGTTCAGTGGTTTCGAACATGGAGTGAATTACAGAAGGATGACTTTGTGGAGATTTTGGCTCACAAGTTGGCGGCGAAAGCGGTGAATAACATGAATGGTTTGGTAAACGGGATGCAAAAGTTGGATACAGGTTCCAAGAGGGTATCTTTGTTTTCTTGTCAGGTAAATAGAACAGGATTGTTGGAGACAACAGTATTTTTAAGCAATGACAGTGAAGTAATCATGTATCATTTTTGGATTTTTAATAGATCAAGCTGTTCAATGAATGGTGGCCAACGTGGTCCGACACAGAGAAAGATAATTTGACCTCTCGTCTCAAGGAAAGCGATTCCAAGTTTTGGAATACAGTTCAGGAAGAGCTGAATGGAACGCGGAAGCGACTAGAGGACGATTTTTTCCTGACAATCAATACAAACGCTACTTCTTGTGTCACCATGAACGGTACAAATGAAAATGGTCAAATAGATGGGGAGGAGGAAGAGGTGGTGCAAGAAGAAGACGAAGTAGAGGATATTGTCCCATCATCGTTGCCACAACAACTACAAGAAGTCCAACCTCTAATGAATGGTAACGACGATGAAGGTGTCCATGACAAAGATGACGACGACATGCTGGAAGAACAAGACGATCAAAACATCAGTCCAATTGTCCTCCAGAATGGAATTCGAAATGGAGAACCGGGTGAAGTAGATGAAGAGGACAACAGAGATGAAGGGATGGAAGACGATGGTCCTTCTGGATAAGCAAAACTTGCTAGCAATACACATCATACCTCTGGGCGAACTGTAGTAGCAACAAAAATGCGACGTACACAGGAGAAGTTCTCGATTGCGATGAACTCGCCTGTGTTACGGTTCAGTGGTGGCGACACAAAATGTAGTACACATCTAGTAAAAAAATGTAACAGCGGGCTTCACGTTAGCAATTTTCGTATTGGCAGTTGATGCAAAGCAAACCTGGGATTTAGTGATTCTACTTGTAATATTTTTAAAGTTGACAGCCCATATATTATGTATATTTATTATGATAATTTGACAGAAGCTGGCAAATTCCAACAGGAACACATAAACACATACCCCATCAAGCATTCCATTAATCCTCTAATTAGTTTCGTATTAGTTTATAAGTAATAAGCAATGCCAATTACCTCTCATCAAACATGATACATTTCTATCAGCATTAAAAAATTACGTGATTGACGACAGGATTTATTACTGTCTGGGCTTATCTTTATTACTGAATTAGGCTCCGCGCAGTAGTTATATATTGTACAGAGCCTGTCGTATAGGAGGCTAGATTAATAATGGGTTTCGCAATGCCCCGTTAATCTCAGTTTCAATATTATCCAACTTTATTGTAGTCAAATGAATGAAGATTAGTGTTTAAAAAAGAACTTTCGCAGTTTGTGCAGTTCCACTGTAATGTGATGTTGGTTGGAGAAGTTATCCCATCGTATCGTCGTATTACAAGATTACAAGCTGTAACTAATAAGAATATATATACTGATTTCACGATTTGTCAAAGAAAGTATTCGTAGAGAAAGTTATATATACGTTTTCGGCAGAATTTTACCAGATTTATTCAAAGACTGAATGTAGCAAGAGCAGCAATAAAAATGTCATTTTATTATTATACTTGTAGTTGTAGCATTGATAGTTCCACAAAATAAAATCAAGTTGTAGTACATTTTTGGCAGAGTAGAAAAGAAATGTCCCATTAGATACATGACGAGAGCGAATACAACTTATTGCTCGCAAACCACCAAACCAAAATAAGAACGCGGTTCAATCTCAATCAATTATTACTATTCCTATGTTTACCCTTATCTCTATTTCATAATAAATCAAGTGACAACTTCAATAACTTTGTTCGAACTCGACATGGAGGGCTAAAGTGTACATTCGAATAAAAAGTACTATATGAAATAACGCCACATTATGGTGTTGTGCAGTATTCAGTAATTAAAAACGTGTAGGTAGGTGCATGCATTTAGATGAGATGGCGAGAGACAATGAGCATGCATTTATTGCAGATTCTTTATTACTACAAATCCAATGTGATCATCCTTCCTGAAAATGTTCTGTCACGTATGGACAAATATTATATGATAAATTGAGATTATGCGCATGATGGAGTACATAAAATATATAAGATTTTATATTATAAATAAATATATTGTAGAAAAGTCTATCCCTTTTAATGTGTTGACTTAGGGTGTATTTTTAGTAACTATAAAGTTAGTAGCTATAAAATTATATCAACTGCTACGAGCATAAAACAACTCTAACAGTAACAAAAAACAAGAAAGTAATAAAATGTTCCTTTAACAAGATCCAATTACTAATGTTGAATTGAATCATAGAAAGATCGATGTTCTGCCATTATAACACAGTCAACTTTTATAGTTTTATTTGGAATCACAAAATCACAATTGACACACATACCACGACAAACTTGCATGTTGCATGTAAAATAGACGTAGTAATACAGAAATAGTATTTACTTCTGGATAAGGTAAATGAATCGTTACAAATTATTAGAGTATAAAAAACGTTGTGAAATATACTATAATAAAATAAAAACGCCAAGTTAATACATCATATAACTAACGTAAAATGTACTTAGCTACGCCAACAATTTCCACATCTTGGTAATTTTAAAAATTAAAATGAAAACGTCATTTCGTGTCATATTTTAACTAAACAATAATGCGATAGTAAAACAGTCCAAGCCTTTTAGTATAATCAAAACCTTCGACCACGTCCTCTGCCAGCAGAACCCAACGGGGGGAAGTCGTCATCATCGTCCATGAAACTTCTTGGGGCGGATGGTGGTGGTCTAAAACCTCGGCCTCCATTTGCCCCCCTACCAGAGCTCAACGAGGAATGTTCATCATCGTCGTCCATGAACGACTTTGTAGCAGGTCGTGATTGCCGGTAGTCTCTGGTTTGACCCCTACCGGAGGAGCCCATAGAAGTAAACTCATCGTCCATAAAATTTCGAGAGGACGATGGGGGTGATGGAAGAGTATTTACTTCGTAGCCACCTGCAGCTCCCTGATTATCGTCATATAGGAAACGAGGGGGAGATCGAGTTTGAGATGTGGATGGGGTTGAAGAATGCTTTCTAAAACCACCTTTCCTGTTTCTACTTGGACCATCGCCGCCAGGAGCCCCTAACGTTGGAAAATCATCTGCCCTGAAATTGGGAGAAAGTTGAGGTTGTGTGCCCCATGTAGAGCCGGAAGCAGAAGACGTTTTCCCCCAATCCTGTAATAAGAGACCCGTTCACAAAATATTATGGCAGTGTTACATTTCGCACATAGTTAAATTAAGTTAATACGAATAAAATCTAGGCATGACAAATAATGCATCTTTCCAAGCAACACATGACAAGCATCCAATAAAATATTGCGCCCAGCTAGAAAGCAACTAACAACACAGTTTTGGATTTCCATAATCTCTGTCATTGGTTCTACATAAGAATATTGCACGGAGGCAGCATCCACGTCCACGGGACTCGTAGGGCGCACTATAAGTTGGAGAATTGGTGATTTTGGCTTCTGTTTCTGTTCATCAGATCCTTCGTATCTGGCATGCTTATCTTTGAAGGTCATAATATCCACCTCGATTTCTGTTTCAGCTTTGCGTTTAACAGCCGGACGCTTACAGCGGTTTTCGTTATCTAAACTACTTGCACTACTTCTATTTATGTTATTACTGTTAGCTAAAACTGTGCAGCTAGCCGCATTATATACAGTGTTGTTATATTCATTTTGTTGTTGATATTTATTTTCTACGCTTACATCATTCTTCATCCATTCAGGTTCCTCTACTTTTCTTTCTTGAATAGTTGGTGATTTTTCTCGTTTCTTGAGGGAGCATAAAATACAAGACAAAAATGAAGAACTATGTTATAGTCACGATGGGTAGAGATAATGCTACATTCCTATGATATTCTCCACCCATCTTGGTTATAGTAAAAAAATAAATGGTAAATGACGAATTCATTAAAACTCGACACCAATTGTACCTTTTTAATAATGGGCCCCTTGAGCCCCCTTCCGAATGTATCAATACGGTGCCTTTCACTCGCTTTGTACCCAAACGCAGGTAAGAACTCCTCAAACAACATAAAAATGCGCCGAATAACGATACTCTGTGCGCAATTATGCATTTTAATGCTTGCTAAGTCCTGCGGAATAGAAAGATACATATGACACAAAACAAAAATAACTTAAACTCTAACCAAACGATGATAGACGCATGCTATCTCCTCACGGTAGTCATAATTTCCTTTTGTTACAATAGAATCTAAAAATAATGCCAATACAAATGTTAGTTTCCATTTTCAGACTGCTGAATATTAATAAACAAATTATTTTTAACATTTTGTAAATAAATAAATGATACCCTTACCAGCTGCAGTATCCAATCTAAATCGGACTACATAATTATCATATTCTGGGTTTAGACGATTTGCTTCTTTTGCAAAACCCAAAATCAACTTAGAAATTTTATACACTTTTAAGTTTTTAACAAGGCGTTGATATCTCTCACTGATCTTTCCTAGAAGTTTTTAAATATTGTTAAATATTGTTAACCAAAAGAATAGTAATAATAGTCACAACTAATACACATACTTATAATTTACTGTCAATATTTTGATAGTATATTCGTACCTTGTGGCAATTGGTTCACCAGCCACTGAAGACAGCTAAGAATAGGTTCCGCTTCAGAATCAAGGGCAAATATTACTTTTCTGTGTCCCGGAATATAGCCATCTTTCAACCACTGGAAAATTATATTGAAGTAACTTGAAGACTTGGATGGACAGTAAAATGGATGACAAACGACAATAGGTGATAGTATATAGAGCGGCATTATATTTCTCTCACATGATTGATGAAGCCATTTATATTTCTCAAAATTCTCTCATAATCTCGACAATCATCATTGAAAAATACTCTTTTGCCTGGCATCGGAAGTCCGGACTCCTCACAGTTTTCTTTAGCTTGGCTGGCGTAGCCAGTGGGCGTCTCTACTACTTGAAATAATGTAGAAAGTAAATTGTAAACCAGTTCATTTTCAGTATTTAAATACATTTATATAATCTTATAATCAGAACCTGTATCAACCAACTGGGTGTATATGGAACGAATACCACCATTCAAGTTAAAAGTCGCCATCGCCAATTCACTTGGCCAGTACAATTTTGACCGTTTGCTTATGATTTCCTCAACGGAATATACTGCTTTCATAAAGATAAACATTCTATCGCCAACTGTAGGCCCTGATGTTAGTTGCTGTATAAAGTCTTCCATATCGTCAGATGCCTGCTTTTCTTCCATCTGCTTACGATGAACCTGAGCATAGCTAAAAATAACAAATAAAAACACGTTAGGATAGACTCGTACAACACATATTGTATAATATCAACATATAAATATATATAGAACCTTTCTCCGGTAACTGTGAACTTATTGTTCACATTAAACTTTTCCTCCTCTTTCGCCTGCTTTGCCATTTGTTCATACGGTGCTCTTTCTTCTTTCGTAAGTTCCTGTGATTGAAATGCACATATTTATTTGCATAATTCAGCAAGAATTTTAAAAAATGATTACAAATGACAAATATATTGATTCATAACTCACCGCCCATTTGTAACCAAAGGTCTGCGAATATGATCCGAAACCACCCGGAATCACATAACCTTCCGCTTCCTTCTTCTCTTTTTCGGCCATTATAAAATAAAAGTAGGCATTTTTCGACGGTTTTTTAAGTTTCCCCATTTTGATGCTTCAGAATATTTTCTTCGTTAATCAAAAGGAATATGAAGACGCTTGGTTAGTCACAATCGAATGACGAATGATTTTATCTACAAAGTATAATAAGACCAAAAAAATGAAACACGGCACAGTTATACAGGAGAATTAAAAGTCTTATGCACATTTACAAATTTATAACAAAACGTTCATATGAATGCGTTACGTTAGATAGACGTTTAATATACTTACAATTTATTTAATCTACATTCGATATGGACTGAAAAGACTAACTATTTAAATGATAACTGCTGTTGCTGCTGAAAATAACCATATGTAATGCTATTTTTTTAAATAGGACACGTCGACACGATACAACATATGCCAACTCAGCACATCTACTTTGCTACCAACACTACGTGTCGCAACGTCTTGTCGGTGGTCGACAAAAAATGTCGACTACACTTCGACTACGTGTTCAATTACGAAATTGATTGCGCAATTATCGAGTATAGTGTCTTTGTCTTTCCAATTCCAATAACGTGTTCAACTGAGAGTCTGTCGATTGCTTTTGTTCCCTGGTTTGGTTAATGACGAAATGAAGTTACAAAATAAGAGAGTAATATAATTTTATTAATTGCCCATTGTATTCAAACAATAAAAGATAAAGATGAGGATGCGGGCCTTCTCTCGTCTTGTCACTTGTCGTTCAGCCTTCAAGTTAAATTACACTAACAAACACATACATAGGACGGTTTTTATACCAAACCAAAAATATTTAATTAATGGCAGACTAATAACAACGTGTAATAAGTAACAAGTGCGCATATGAACAGCACTGCGCTCAAAAAATATTCAAACTAGAAATATGAATGTAGAAATCTACGAATTACGACTCCAAAAATGCGGCTGACATCTCTTTCATCGCCAAACGTACTCTTTTAAGAAACGTAGACATGGGACACTTTTTAAAACAAAAAAGGAAACAATTTTTTGAGTATTTACAAAAATGCCACAAGATAATTCTTCGTGTATGTGGAACCTAATAAAAATCTGCATACATTTGAAGCACTCGTGCTTTTTCTCAGCCGTAGCACTTTCTCAGATTTTGCCTTTTGCTCGATCCCCTACTGTTTCTGTTCACTTTTACAGGCCGTAAGTTACAGCCAGAGAAAAAGATCGATCCAAATGCATACAAACATACAGGTATGTTTGTATGCATTTGTTATGTAGGTCTACATATACGAACAAGAAAGACTAGAGATGCTTCATGCTTCATCATATCCGTATGTGAGCTTGAACATGCATAACGAAGTTAACATTGACAAATTACTATTGTTTTTACGGCTGTATATGTGAATAGATAATAATAAGACAGTGTCTACAAATGACAGAACATTAAGCTAGTAATGTATTTCGTCGCAGAACATCATATCATTTTGTCCATCCTTTCTATGCTAAAAAGCCGACAAAACGTGTAACATGAAAACATGATTCTTTCTTCTTTCACTGCGAGAAAAGACAAGAGTGACCACACACTACACTACACCACTACTAACACTTTTGGAGTCTTGAGTGTTCACGTATTTTCATATCTCTTCTTCACTTCACTTTATAAAGCTAAAAATGTAAAAGTATCTTCGCGGTCAAGAGATATAACGCATTTTGGGGAAACAAGAAACTTGAGGATAAATAGTTACTCGGTATATTTTTTACATCAACAGATGAGACCAATGTTTTGATTTTGAAGACAGTCC
>JAHZNE010004469.1:0-30889 GCA_027744055.1 Callyntrura sp. NNG-2020 | reverse complement strand
TTATCCAAATCGCCCCATTCAGGTGGGAGACCAACACCACTGGATTTGGCATGTCCGAATTAACAGTTCTGTATCAAATTTGGTCAATTCCCGGAGTTACTACCGCGTGCCTTTGCTTGTAAGTAGAAAGTCAGATAATCAGTGTTATTCGATGGAGCAGATTACAGAAAGCTATTTCTTCCTTAAGAACATGAACAGAAAAAATTGTCAAATTATCATGTACAAAATGTTGAGCCATGATCATCATCTTTTAAGTACTGAAATGTTATTGAGATGCGCATTTTTATGAGGAAACAATAATCTCCCATTGCATGCAGTACCCAAGCAGGAAGAAGCATATAGCACAAAGCTGTAAATGATTTTGAAAAAAACGAAGCACATAAAAACCTACATAAACAGCTCCCCCATCAAAAATCGACATGACGCTCGTTGTCTAAAAAGATGCTTTTCATGAGAAGACTTTCAACATTTACGCTTCGAAGATACCTACTCACTCACTAGTCAGTAATGTAATATTTTCTTGGAGATAAAATTATGCTTCACCTTTCCTACGTCTGTTCAATTTCTGTAACAAATATGCCTTCATTTTTTTCTCACTCAAAACCTGATAAAGTTTCAACTATTTCACGAAAATAATACCAGAACGAAATACGAGAATAAAACACGCATGTAACCATCATACGAAAAGTTAACCGAAATGCATAGATCAGGTATATATACAAACTCTGCTGCATATTGCAGTGCAAGTCTGCATCTTTTATCGCTCAAAAATACTGCTCTTGCTCTACTAGCTACCTATAATAACTACATCGGTTATCATCATCCACACACACATCCTCTGCACCTAAAACTCCTGAAGATAACTTGCATGTACGCCCGTACGCAATTGGGCAGACACGACACAATATTAATATTATGATCGAATGCAAATACAGGTTGGTCTACCTCAAATAAGTATTCATCGACAATTCTAACAAAATCTCAGTATTCAGCGTTGCCTTTTACGAGGGGTTTCTTGCTTATCTCCATCACAAAAATATTGACTACTACACACAGAGGGTAACTTTACACGCTACTGTGCGAGTGAGTGTGTGTGTGTGTGTGTGTGTGTGTGTGTGTGTGTGCTTTTCTGCTGTTCAGCGTAATCATCAAATTACCATATGTAATGCGTTATGCGTTATGGAGCTGCAGTCTTTACCCATAACTGCTGTACATCATCAACATGTGCATGAAAGCAGTTAGTTGTTTGACAGCCTTCTTTTGGTTCACATCGCATCTAATGTGGCTAGTAGTAGGGAGTGTTTGTTGCATGCGTTGCTTCTTCTTTTAAAAGGTACACTAATGGAATTTACTAAACTGAACATTACTGTAGTATAACGCATGTGTGGGGGTTCATCACCGTTTCAATCGAAGTGATAACAAAAGGTTCTCTTCACATTTTCGCATTCCATTAACATAAAAGGTAGTGTGTAGTGGAGTTCTCGGAAGCCAAACTAATTATTATTTTTTTGTACGTGTATGTGTGTGATTTGTTGAATGCGCTAGAAAAATAATTGTTTTTTTAGTTTTTTTCGGCGAATCAATCTCCTTTTGTCTCGTCATCACTAAATACAAAGTAGAAAAATTGGATTTTCCTTTAAAAGTGAGGTTTAAATATAGCTGCCGCTTTTTCAAAACATACTGTTACAGTGGTCGACAGAGACTTCACTTCTGTGCCGCCATATGTATGGACAATGAAAGTGAAACTCTGTTGTTAGTACTTGTGATAACAACAAAAAGCTGTGTAATAAAGACTACAAAGTGAATGGCAACTTTTTTGGCATTTTTTTCTCAGCCAAGTTAGCAGCGTCAGGCGAAACGATTGCAGGTAAAACTGCGTAGTTGAACGTACATCACCACAGGTGAGAATGAAATCTGGTAGTTTAAAATCTCAAATCAATGGACTGTGTCAATGCAACTGGGTACCTCTGCTTCCTAGCAGCCCTTTTGTGCTGCTTCCTTTCAGGTGGTTGATGCACTCTCTAACAACAGAAATGCATTCAAAGCTTGTTGAGCAGTGCGGTTAGATACATTGCGTGCACAAAGTAAAGTGCAAACGAATAAGGCAAATAAACATGTACTATATAGTTATGTAGCTATTATTATTGCAGAGACATATTTTATTAGTGGGTCGCACAAGAGGGATTCCACCAGCAGCGGCGGCTCAAATATTTTATTACATGCAGCAGCAATGCATTGTGTATTCAGTTTTATGCGAATATCTCTTCTGGCTGCAGATTTTCGTTGTTCGATAACGTTGGCGTCAATTTCACTTGAATCCACATGAATTTCTAACTAGACATGAATTTAAAATTCAAAATGGCCTATAAAGTAGTGGGCATTATCCTTGGTTCTACACGTACGGTTGTCGTTTATAAAAAAACAAAAATTATAGCGATGTTGTACATTTGCTCGTTTGTATAAAGCAGGTACATAATAGCAAACTACAAATTGTGTAGCTGTCAACTGCATTCAGTAATGGTTTCCTGATCATCGGTGTTGCATTATTGAGTCTGGGGCAACACAATTTGACGAATTTGATACAACATGCTTGAAATGTTTCATACTGTGCAGACGGAGGATTATGTTAGCATAATTTCCAGTAAGTAGACTAGTAGACACTACATATGAATTTATTAGGTACATCAAAAATGCTGTTTATTCCGAATTATTGAGACAGGAATATTTATTACGGCTTTCAGCTGTCTCTCAAGGAAATACAAACAAAATTCCAATTTTGAACACGCGTAAGGTCTGATGTCATCAACCGAGACTCGAGACAATCTTGTAGTAAACTAGTTCAGACAAACGGTATACCACTGCTTTTAATCGGTTGTTGTTGAACACTTGACATTATTTACACGTTGTTGGCCAATGGTAAATCATATCCGAAATTAAGCATGTAATATTCATACCGGAGTGAATGTCAGTTTTATTGTGTTTCTGTTTACACAAGGTACCCCATTTACCCGTGTTGTGTGTTTTACGGTCTGATAGTCAGGTCTGTGCACTGGGAATCTTTATGTAATATTACTAGCTTTAGCGCAAACATGCATATGTTGGAGTCACAAAATTAGTCTTTTTGAACCGATTACCTGTTTCCGTCAAAGGCGCCGCAAATAATCAGCGTTTTGTATATCAATAAGAACTTGTCCCACCTTGGGTTGCACATGTGTTCACACTTTTTTCTCCCCGATAATGCTTTTTTAATAAATATCCTAAACAGAGTATTCTGTCCGCAAAAATATTGTACTGCATATTTGTTCAGTGATAAAATAGTGCTCTACATGAATGAAATTGTTGTTCCATTATCTATTATGGAGTCTGGAACACTAGAACAACATCAAATGAATGTCTTCATATACTCGGTGCGCATACCTAGACCTACATATACTTTGTATGTGTGCTGAGCTGTTGTATATGGCAAAGCATGTGTACCCCTTCCCCCAGCCTGCAATCAGGACCGTCATGGCCAGCTCAATAAAATTCAACAAAAATGATTCCACGTTCCACATTTTTCGTCCGCTACAATTTTGTCAACTCGCCCTTCTAGCAAAAAAGCAAATTGGCATTCATTCCACGTCTAATGTCCCATTTTCTCCGTACGCGTTCCCTGATATTCTTCTAACACACTGTTCCAGATATGCGCATTTCATTGTTATTTGCAAATTGTGGCAACATATTCCATTTATTTGTAAACATTCCGGGTCTTGAATGTATTTTCATAATGGGAATTTAATAGCACAACGGATTGTCCCTTTTCTTCTTGTGACTTTCATTTTTTCCCGTTTCTGTTCTCCCTCCTGCTAGCTACTTGCTAGCGCCAATCAAACCTCAATTTCTCTCACTTTCTATCAAGTTCACGATGATATTTACGCTTTGCTGCTGCTGTTGCCGCTTTGCTGTTGTTGCTTTGTCGCGATTGCCGTTCCGCTGACAGGCAGGGAAAACCTATACAAAAATAATACTACCACGGGATGATTATGGATAAAAAAAAGAACGTACTACTACAACCAGCTACTACTCGTCATAAAAACAGAGGGCGAGTGGCAAACACTAAGAGAAACAGCAACAGTAAGCGATAATGTAGGTGAAATAGGTAATCCAATACAGAGAAAAGCTGACTGCTCTGCTGACTACAAACATTTCCAAACGTCAGCATTGCGGTGGAGCATTGACTTGCGTTGACTCCCTCTTTCACAAAACTGCCATACAACCATCCAAATTGTATAAAGAGGGCATATAGATACCTTTTACCTTTTTTCCCGGGTGCACACTATGACATGCTAAAATACTTACAATACACACAAACACCGCTCGTTGTAGGCAGAACACAAGGAGAAAGATTCTAATCGCGTTATATATGGTCTAAAAATCGGTGGAACAAGGAATATTGTAATGGACACATTTTTAAGATTCTTCCCCAGAAGCAAAAGTAAACATGTAGATGTTCTCTTTTCCTCTTTCGGAGTGACCGAGACTTCTTGTTTTACTCGGGTATGTCATGTCCACGTCGACGTCGTCGCCGTAAAGCATTATGCTACTACGAAACTTGTCATTCGTTATTACTTTGCGTATAATCTTTAAGCATAATGAATTTATTTATTTCTAAAGACGAAACAGTTTTGACTGCTTCGTTGCACAAAGCAGCAGCAGCAGTAGTGGTGGTAGTAGCGGAGGGGAAGATGTCTTACACATAAAGTATGTACATGTATTTCCCGTCTCTTTTATGCGTCTACACTCCCCTCCCACCGCTCTCGCTCCTGAGAACATGGAGACTTGAAAGTAGGAACAAAACTGACATTAGCCGATGTACTTTACTGTGCAATTTTCATTACTCTCTGTAATATCCTTTTGTCCCGTTGTTAGTTCACTAAAAATGCACCAGTGCTTGGCGAAGATATTATACTTGAGTTTGTCTAGACTCAACGTTCTCTTTCTATATTAGCAAAAGCTGGGCTAATCAATGAAAAATACGACATTTTTGTAGCATGCTATATTTTTTACAACTGCCGTTCCCGTCCTCCTTTGTGTACGCCTGTCAGTTTGTTCTCATTTGTGTTGCAGTGTGGCGGTTGTAGTAGTACCATCATCATTATCATCATCTCCGTCAACCCGAAAAGTATACACAACAATAATACTGACTTTGTTACCCGTTTCTGTCTCGCTAGCTAGGGAAATCTTTGATGGCACCAGTTCTCCTGCTGAATCGGGGTACACTCCTCTTTGCTAAGTTGCTGCAGCCGTTTATGAATTCACGGAGGAAAGTGGGAGACAGAGAAAGGGAGAGAAAGAAGCGTGTACAGGAAAACATACGGTGATGGTTATAACAGGAATATCATTTGGAGTCGACATGCTGCTCTAGGCAAAATTTCTTGAGTGGGTTCCTTCCCAGTAGACCGTAAAGTTTATTAAATGCATAATATAATATAATTTCCACAATTGGGAAGGAATTTTCAATGTACAGCAGCAGCAGCAGCAGGAACACAAGAATTAAACCAAGTTGTTATACGATACGTATATGTATGTAGGACCATCAGTGGAGTACCTAATTCACTCTCTGTATTGTATGTCAACATACTTTCTGTGGAGTACCAGTACATACCTTGTGTTTGTCATTATCTTCTTCTCGGTTCTTTCACCAACAAAAAATATATATGCTGTCTTTGATAAATTTAGAGAAAGCTGCTTTATATAGTGGTGCTACAAACTACATTCCAAACTTCTTTCCACTTTATTTTTTTTTCTCCTTTCTTCCAAATACCGGTACATGATACATTCCAAGGGTGAAATACAAAACTGAAGATGCCCACAAAATTACAAACGATCCACACATGTATGCTTTGCTTGAATGAAGAAAGAAAAAAGGAAACAATGATGATATGCAGTGATACGTACCTACTTGCTCCTGTTCTCGTGTTTGTTGGCCTCTAACAAACCGAACTTTTTCAACCTTTCATCTTTTTCCCATTACATTTAAAATACATCCATACATGAACTGATACACCCATAAGAAAATGGCTGAAGTAAGCAAAATGCCAGGGCAGAGAGATAGAGTGTTTTATCTGGGTAGTATTTTAAGGACATTGATTCGTACCCTATGGAAATAAAATATCATCTACTACTGCTACGGCGGGGCTGTTCTATTGCTGCCAATGCACAAGGTGGTACACGTTTTACTTTTCCTCTTTTTAATGTTTTTCCAGCTCAGCAACTACGCGGTTAAAGCATCCTCAAAAGCGTTATTTTTCTGATGGGATATGATATTTCATCGAAATCGTTACATTTCTGGAAAGATAAATCTAAAAAAGAATAGGTAAACGGTGGGGTTGGAGAAGGAAGGGAAAGGGAAACAAGAGAATAACGAACAGAGGACTGCGAAGGTCTTCTTAATGGAAAAAAGAGGTACTGCACGACAAAATGAAGTAAATAAATGTGTGGCAGTTACCTATCTCCACCATCTATTACCTGGAAAGCACATAAGGATGCTCCACATCTCTCATGTATATTGTGTGTTTGTGTGTGTGTATTCACCCCATATTAACATAACCTCCAGTTTTGTTGGATGCTGTACTATAAAGTGTTTGTAATAAAAAATTCAACGGAGATAAAAAAACGAATATATAGATTGTATGCCCTTTTCCCGTTGTTGTACATCTATTTTTTGTCTTGCCGGCACCACACAAAAAAGGGGTTCTCCACGGACATTTCGGCTGCGGTGTGAGCTTAGTTTCAATTTTATTTTGATTTACCGATATCACCGGCTCCTAACTCCAATCCTAACGTAATAGCAGAAATGAGTAAGATCTAGAGAAGAAAAAAGGGAATAACCTGTCTAGCTCGATGTACGTGTAGGTGGTCCAGTATTTTGGTTCTGTAAGTTCATAAAAGACTTACCAACAGCATCCGTCATAAGTGTTTTGCTGTGTGATCTATGACAATGCCAGGATAAGAAAAAATATGTCTGCTTACAGATGTGTACATGTATACATGTTATTAGTGTATATAGATTTATGCTTTTTGCTGGAGAAAGTAACTTAAAAGTATGTCGAAAAAATGTTTCTAGAGGAGAGAGAAGAGAGAAGAGAGAGAAAGGGCTAAGGAAAGCGCTGAAGAGAAAAAAGTGAAACTAGGCTGTCTAACTACTTGCTTATACCTGTATATAGCAACAAAATGTTAGGGCGTGCGGGGGTTACTAGAGCTCTTTCAGAGTCGTAGCCGTACATAATATGGCACTACGACTGCCGTGAGCATTTTGAGAAAAAGAGCTCAACTTTTAGATTACCCATATACCGCGTATATTTATTAGATACACACTTTGTTATATATTAAATGATGAAATGCTGTGTGTACCTACCTACTACACGACTATATACCTCCATGTAAAATATTACTACTACTTGCATTGCATATTCTTCCAGAGAGGAGATATAAGTTTCTTCCAGAAAAAAGAAGGAGAACATGCGTTATATGCACTTCTTCGTGGAAGGAAAAAGTAAGGCTGTACGTGTAACGAGCAAAAAGTCTTCAGCTCCTTTGCCATCGCCATCACCGCTGCCGTTACCACTATCCAACCGACTAACCCTTCTTCTCTTCTCTCTCAAGTATTATTATTATACAGTCTTTCGTTTGGCAGCAATCGGCTGAATTTTCTTGGCAAAAGCAAAGCCTTTTTTCACATTAGAGAATTGAATGAGATCAAAGGGAAAACAATTTGAAAGGAATTCTATAATAACGAAGAAGAAGAAAAAGAAAAAAAAAGAAAGATGGTTTGGTGGTTGGTTTGCTGAATGGCAGAGAAGGCAACAAAAATTCTACGTTTTATAGTAGGAAATGGAGTTCTCTCGTTCCATCTCCTTAGGAAACCCCAATATTACGCGAGCTCATCGTCATCACTTTTTCTGGGTAAGCCTTTGGCTTTCTCAAAATTTCAAAAGTTCTTCCTCTTCAATCTCATCTATCTACATTACCTATTATGTAGACATGTACCTACCTAGATATTGCTTATTATAGTATGAATAGTCAATGGGAACAGTGGTCGGGAACAAATCGAGAAATAGTGTGGATATATTGACGTACCTGCAAATGGCCCATAATTTTTTAAAGCTAAAATGACCACCCAACTTGTTCAGAGATATATCCTGGCATTATCTTTCACTGCGTCAGTAGTAAACCCGAGCACCTTCCCAACCCTTGTTTTAGGCCCACCAAAATTACTTCCTAATTAGTATTTTACGTCAGCAGTTATTGTAAATTACAAATAACGGAATTAGCTCCCGGCCAGGTCTGCTGGTAAATGAAAGGAGAAAAGATTTTGTATCCGGCAAGGTTTCCTTTCGGCCAGTGGCGTTTATCAGCGCGCCGTTTCACGATTGAGTGGTGGAAAATGAAGCACTTTATGAATGAACAACACTTGCACGCTGCCGATGAACGTAGACTTACTACGAGAGGGAGAAAAAAAAGAATGAAAAGAAATAAAGGCTTATGGTATGTTTGTTGTGAGGCGGAAAGGATCAAGAAGCGATTCAAGAAGCGGCTGCTTATATTGTACACTTAATACTCTCCTTAATGTACATTTTTGATGAGTTTTCTTTTCTCTCTATAATGTCTCCTCACATTTCCTCTATACCACACACCTGATATATTGGATGAGTGTAAAAGCGAACCGAGACGGCTCTATACGTACGTGTTTATATATGAAGGGAGTTATTAGAGGGAAGGTTGTTTTTCCGTGTGTGCATCTAAAATAACATCATCTGCCAGACTTGTCGGAACAAGTCGACTGCACACACTTGATATGATTCTGTGAATTTCACAGCGGTTCAGTGAAGACGAAAAGAGAAAATCTTGAGGAGTGAAAGAAGCTAATACCAAACAAGCCTCAATTCACACGCTCATATGGATAAAGTACATGAAGTTGGGTATACATACACCCACAAAAAACTCTCCCCTTTTCATCATCCTTGTGTGTTCACTTAACTTTTTACACGGAGATAGGAACAAGTCCAAAAACCAATATCTTAAGAATGAGAAATCACTTCTTCAAAGACTTGATAATGAGCGTGATAAAATGGAAAGTGAAAAGTAGCTAGGAAAAAAGTAACTATGAACGCATCCACCCCGCGTTTTGAGGAGAGGCTGCTCTACCGCTGCTGTTGATGATCAGGAAAAGAAGAATGGAAAAAAGAGAAAAATCCAAAATCCTGATGGTGGCGTGTTTGTTTGTGTTTGTATGGGAAAAGTGAAACCTATTTGTGGGAAGATTTAAGAGAGAGAGAGAGAGAGAGGAGAGACTTTGCTTTAACATCGGAATACAGAATAAGTTGAGGGAACAGCAGCAGTGTCAACATTGTTATCTCTCAAAAGAAGAGTCTGACACAAAGTCAGAGAGAGAGAGAGAGAGAGAGAGGCACACACACCGTTCTTGAATAAAGGACTCCTATCGTCCTGTATGAGTGGGTTACTCAACAATAGTAGTCAAGTTGATCCTCCAACAGGAACACTTACAAGAGGAGTAGTTTGAACACAACCTCTCTTTTAACTAGATTGAGGAATGATGTGGATGTGGGTGTGTGGGATCGGGAAGGGAAAGAGATAACAATATGCAAGAACCACTTTACTATGTTGAGGGGGTTCATTATTAGGTAGCATGCATGTAGTTCGAAACGTGTAGTCTCATATAATTTTTCACATCCTTTCGAATGGGTGAGTCGTCTGACGATAAATATATTACAATGGCATTTTTGAATATATATGACAGTTCCTGTCATTTCGTTCTTTGTAATGAGCTTATACCTACATACCAGCTTCAATGCTGTTTTAGTCGATCTTCTTCTTAAGTCAATGACACTTGAACATGGATGACTAAGTAGGTACTAACAACAGCAACTCAAGTAACTGACATGTACCCGATTTCGTGATGGATGGAGGAAAGATACCATCTCGTATTGAGTGCTGTTATATGTAGTGTATCATTAGTAATTTAATTAAATGTCCTGGGCATATTATTAGGAGCATTTGTGGCACTTGTGGTTGATCCAGCAATTCAACATGCTCGTCTCGTTAATCTAACCACTGTAACATTAAGGTACAGACAGTATAAGTAAGGGCCGGTGCCCACAATAAATTTTGCCAAACGTACGTACGTGGTAAACCGTAGTATAACACGGCATTTTCATTTGAATACTAATATTTATTACCTAATCTAAACATCGAGCTCGAACATTTTTCGCTTAAAAAATTTGGAATGGCGTCAGTATTTGCCAAAATGGACGGTTACGTCAAAATTCGACAATACTGCGTTTCAATGTCTTTAAAAAGCAAAAATAAACTGAACGAGGGTCCTAAATAGCTCAGCTCTTACCGTGTACGTGATGGCGTTAAATACATTTTACCAAACATTACAGAAGTGACTTGTATTTTTCACCTTGTAACGGAATACATTGTACAGTGTAAATCGTTGTCACAGTTTACTAGTTGTCATTTCTCAAGGATGACCTTCGTTGTAAATGCGTAGTGTGTTTGCTTGTAGTACCTAGAAATAAATAGATATCATTGGTGCACTGGAACGTTTACTGGTGAGCTCCCCTTGTTATTAGAAATGTTTGTTAGAATAAAACACATGTCAAGCTCATTCATGCATTTCTAATTAATCAATTTGGTAATTTCACTGATTTCTCAATCTTTCTCATTCTCCAATTTCCCTTTCCTCTATTAGCTGCATTTCCCCGTAGTCAGGACCCAAGTACAGATAGTACGAGATATCCCTATCTACTTACTTCCCGTTTTCTCATCTCTCTCTCTCTCTCTCTCTCTCTCTTTCTATTTATCACAACACTTGTGCGTGGTGCCAGTTTACAGTTGACAAGGAGAAACGATGTAGCCTATTCTATTTTTCCTTCTCTGCCTACGCGCCTAGGCTGTAGTACTCGAGGAACACTTTGCTTCATTATGTTTTATAAACGCCCGCTCGGTTTCGAATTGACGTCTTGTTGTGTTTTCATGTGAATTCAGAAGTCATGAGAATTGCGAATAACCTTTCAGCACTTTTACTCTCTACAAAAGGAAGAGACTCCCTATTTCTACTTCCATGAACCAGACCCTACAGCCGCAACTGTACACAATTTACATACATGTTGTTTGCAGCAAACAAAAAGGGTTATAAACGGTAATCGGGAGCAACTCTCTATCTCTATAACGTTCATTCTTGTGAAGATTACACACTGTCGTGTGCTACCAGTTTTTGTTGCTGACTTAATTTTACGGTTGACTGAGCATCTTGTTGAGCACCACGAGCTATGTACCCATACAATAGAGAGTAGTAGTCTAGTGCCATGAAACCTTTCTCTCAATGACTACTGCTAGCCATTTCATATAAACATTATTGTTCCGTCTTGTATGGGGAGAGTCATGTTTGTTGTTCCCTTCCGTTTTTCTCCTTATTCCATCTTGTTTGTAGTGCAAAGAACGAAGAAAATGTTAAAGCAGCCTGTTTCCTACGAAAAAAGAGATAATACAAAAAGGAAAACGAAAGGAGAGCGAAAATCCATTCCGACAAGTATTTTAGCATTTATGCCAAATATCCTCCAGGCAAATACAAGCTTTATTGACGAAGGATTCGCCAGAAGCTAATGGGGAATAAATGGACACGGCATAAAACAGATCTTGCACAATACACGGAAACAAGGAAAAAAGATAGCAGCGGCATTTATACTCCCAAATGTAGGCTTTTTATATGCATATAAATATATCAATGCCGTCCTTGTCGTCTTGTAAAACGAATTTTTAACCCGGCGCGCCCACACTCACAACAACAAACAGCTAAAACTATTTGGCTGGAAAATGTAATGTAATAATAGTTAAGGAGAACAGTTGATAAAACTGCACAATTCTGAATATACATTCAAGATTCTGCGTTGTAGTTGGCATATAATCCATAAAAAGCAGACTAAAACGTACAAACGGTTGTTCACTTTTCTCCCCCCACTTGTCATTTCGAAATGTGAATGTGCGTATCACTATTAAACGGAAATTACAGTTTGGATTGTATGATTACGTCTTCGTACGTTTAGCACACATAATGTCTGTATTCATAAAATGGTATAATATACGTTTTTTCTTGAATATTATAAACCATTCAGTGGATGAATAGTCTTCCAACTATATTGGCATTACCCATGTCTACGACACGATCCTCTTCTACCTTGCACTTTTCTTGCTCGCCTCTGTTATTGTGTTCATTCAGAGGGAGAGAAAGTGGAAAAGGGATAAAGCGGTGATGGTGAATGTCTTGACATATACAATTTTGGAATTAATGTACCCATCCTTTGGAATTCACAATGGATCTAATTCTATTTGTAGGCAATTGACAGACAGATCCATTCACGCAATATGACGTGCTCATTCAGTTGTAAATATTCAGGTCAATTCTTTCGACAGCTGCATTATTACTTTGATCAACATCTATACCATTTATTATTACACAGGAGCAGGAGCAAAACTACAACTACTAGTACTACTACTACCTCTACCTATTAGTAGAAGTGGTGGTGGGGAGGGGGATAGTACTACCCAAGTTGTGTTTCAGTGAGTGGCGCTATATATGCCAAACAAGAAGTTAGCATTTTGTAAAACTGGCAGAGGCACCACCACCACCGCCGCCACCATCACCGTGCATTTCCCCACAGAAAAGGGAAAATACTGGTAAAGTGAAGTGAGTGCTGAACAAAAGAAACTTCATCGTCGTCATCATCATCATGTCATGCATGAATAAGGATATTACAGAATCGAGCAACTCCTTAAAAACTCTGTTCGTCTCCTGACAGTATAAAAGTTGGCATTTCAGCTATATATTTTATTTTCATAGTATATACAACAGACAGGGCATGCATGTATCTCCAGAGACAAGCCAGCATTTAAGCATTTTGTTCTCACTAAGGCTCCTGCAAACGTGTCAAGTAACAAAAGGTATGTAATATGCATTATAAATTATATGTAGAGAGAGATATATTATAGTGCACACCCAAAATGGTTGCTCATTTATAGAGTTTTTTGAACCGGGAATTATCTAGTAATTTTCCTGTGTAGCTTGGCATCTACCTATCTATGTAGTCAAGCAATTGTGGACGTATAACAGGTGATTTATAGCGCTAAAAGCTCGTGCCATTGAAACTCATCTCTTCATTAAGTTGTCACTGCTTGTCATATTCTTCTCTCCTTGTCTTTCTTCCTTCGAATGATTGATTATTTGTACTCGTCAGTATGATAAGGATTTTCCTTTCAATTCTCCCCTGTCCAGCGTCACAGTCATTTTTCGAATACAACAATACAACACAAAAAAATTACATGTGTTTCGTTCCACACGACTCGTTTTTACACGTTCTTTATTCTAATGCTTTAACAAAGATAAAACGGATATACAGAGGCGGAATGGGTACCATAGTATGGAAAGGCCGTGCCGTTATCCTTTTTATTCATTGTAAATAAAGGGGGTTTAGTAATTTAACGATTTTTTTCAAAATTATATTTCTAGGCGTAATTTTACTGATACAAAATACAAGGTAAGAATCTGTGAATAATAAATAGTTTTCCATTTTAGTCGTATAATTTAGTGCACCAAAGCGTAAAGCGTTGAAACTGGTCGATTTTTTTTAGAATAAATAGTTACCAACCTGAACCTATGTGAAATGAACCATTGTCGAACCATGTAAATTCCACTAATCATTCTATGCAATTACTGTCATATTTTGCAATAAAATAAGTATACTACTGGAAGTGTCATTACAGCCAAAATTCGACTTTCGACGTGTCGGTTAATGCATTTGACTATAAATGGCAGGAAAATTCTGCTTAAAAAGGGTATATCAACGTAAAACAAAGTTTAACTTTGTAGCATTTCCTTATATAATTAGGGTCAGAGAGGGCTGCAAACTTTACAATGTCTGTAAGTACAAAAAAGCGACAGGCCACAATGCTCATGAAAAAATAGCAAGTGGTGACAGTTGTCAGCTTGAAAGCGCACGCCATAATATTATTAGATTGTTTTGCCATTTCCGGAGCCCCTCACTTTGCACTTTCGCGGTTTCACTAAGTTTGTTTACATCATGCTATCTTATAGATAACTTTTAAGCAAAGCCATGTTGATATAAACCATTTTTAAAGTATTTATATTTTAGTACTCATGTATATGCAAGATTCTGGATGGCTGCTACCACCAACCATTCTATTCTCTTCTTTTCTATTATTCCTTTTTAATGCTGCAAAGATTATATATGGAGTAAATAGTGTTGTTATGTATCTGTTGGTGTGGTATATCCGGTGTAAAAGTGCTTTTTGTACTGCTGAGAGAGGCATCACGTTTGTTTCTGTGAAAGTAGAAAGATGTAAAGTAATCTCTTATGTACAACTTTCCATAAATTTTTGCTTCTCCACTTTTCTGTTCATTCCGTGGCATTTCCTTTCTTTCTCGCTCTCACGAGTTTCTTCTTCTGTCGGACACACAACAAACTTGCTCAGAATGAATACAAATGAATGAGAGAGAAAAGTCGGATGTTTTGTTACAAAAACTGAACAAGTAAAAGTCTTTGTGGTATGGCTGCCACTCGTCAACTCGCATTATTTTTGTTGCGGCTTTTTATTGAAGAGGTTGAGAAGGAGTTTGTTGAAAAGTAAAAAAAAATGTCACGACATACGCTATTTATATACCCTTCTACCGCAAAAGTTTGAATAAAAATGCACTGTAGGCTTGTTTGTGCGGCAACTCGATATGATATTACCTTTTTCAAGAAATTTAAACCAATGTAGTTTCTTCTTTATTTGAGTGGGGAAAGAGTCGCTGAAGCGGGGTTTTTTTTGGAACGTTGCTGAATCCTGCGTAGATAAAAACACAAGTTGTGAGAGAGAATGTGTGTGTGCTTGTGAATTGCGTGGCTGTCTATTTTCAAAGGAGACACACGATAACCAAGGAGGTATGCAGAACAGGATGTGGAGAATGACAAAGAGATGATTTTTCCCTCGGAGAGAGAGAGAGAAAAAAGTTACTTTAGTGAATTGGCTGCTGACTCCAAGCGGGTACACATAAAAGGGAGTGTATGTATATGTGCGAGCTGTGTTTTGAGAAAAGAGAAAGTCCTCAGTTCACAGTGTAGTTCCATTACATATATCTCAAGTAATCAGCAATAAAATAAACAGATGAAAGGATAAAGTTCGGCAATGGTAACAAGTCGAAAAAAGTTTGGGGAAAAAGAAAATTGTCTACTTATTTTTATGTACAAAACGAGACTTGTACCATGTGACTTTTTCAGCCGGGGTGGTAATAGTAATTGTGATTCTAATTTATACCAACTTGTTTACATAAAAAATTTTCAAAGTTGTCAAAATTCTGGCTATTCTGATTTTAATGCTTCATTGTATAATAAAAGGAATCGTTCCGGGTTGTTATGTTGTTTACATAAAAAAATTTCAAAGTTGTCAAAATTCTGGCTATTCTGATTTTAATGCTTCATTGTATAATAAAAGGAATCGTTCCGGGTTGTTATGATTGCTCCAAACAGTATATCTCTCAGCGTATGTGTGCTTCACTTGGCCATAACGCGACATACTTTGTCGTCGTACCCATATAGAAACATTCAGATAGATAATTTCCTTTACTTTCTCCACTTCATTCATTAGGAAAAATGTGAGTGTCTCTCAAGTTGTACGTGCCTTGTACATAGGTGGACTTAAAATTTTTCACCATTGCGCACCACAACGATGTTGAAAAAGTCAAGACGGGATACAAAAGGGAAAATGATGGAAAAGTGGTTCTCGAGGGAATACTAGTAAAATTAATAAGCGTCAAGGGAAAGACGAACTCTGATCTTGGTACACTCATTCAAACAAACATTTGCAGGGGTAGGTATTACCCCTGTTGGCGGAGAGAAAAGCTCATGTTTCTCTCTCCGTTTATGGGAATGTGTCTTATTACAGAGAGTACAAACCGCTGCTGCTAACAAGAGAAAAGTTCTATTTCACTTCCTTTTACTGTAACTACCTCGCATCGTTTCACCCCGCATCTTCCACATTTATCTTAATATGCTTCCTATATTAATACATGCCCCAGTATTACAAGCTCGTATTATGCAATGTACGTACACATGTGCATAAATTTATGTCATACAAAATGCATGAAACCTGTCTCGCCTTCAAGTTGACTAGTTTGCTGCATAACATAAAGCTTCTTCTGTTGCCACACTTCCTCTTTTCCTTTTCCCCGTCATCCCTGGTATTATTATCACTAACATCGTGATGATCATCACCAGTTATAAAAGCGCTAGTAAATTTTCCACCAAAAAAAGAAACTTTCTTGTACCCCGTGCATCATCGGGTATATCATCCGTTCCAGCTCGCGCAGGTAACGGGGAATGTTTGATTATGCACGTATATGTATCTATCTACGTGTATATTCATAACGTCTCTGATGTAGAAAAAAATATTTTCCTCTTACGTTTGTTTCTCTCTCCCTCTCTCTCTCTCTCTCAGTTGGCTGGCTCCGACTCCGACGTAAGAAATAACGTCCTAATAATATCTTGTTAGTTGCCAGTTTAGATTGTCAAGACTGCTGACGGGAACAAAATGAAAGGATTCTTGCCTCCAAAATATTTCTTTGCCACTTTTTTGTGTAGAGCTGAAAAAACCGTGTTTCTTTCGTTATCGCACCCTCTTTTTTGTCTGTGATGGAGTCTCAATACAAACAGTTGGTGGTCTACTGAGCAAACAAATATTATTCTTTTTCTTTAGAAAGATTGAGGGTTGCTTGATCAATGTTATGCAAAAAATCCTGCTTTGTTGTGTTGGCTGATATGTCGAACGAAGGGAAAAAATCGTGTTATATCATCATAAATATTGACACATAAATCCACAATGACGGCTGCACGCAATACACACGCAGCTTGAACAAGTCAAACAACGCTGCTCTGTCTGATTGTCGTTTGTATCTCGGCAGATTCAATCGTTGCACAATTCCTTGTAGCATCTAGTCGGGGAGTTTGTGAGAACCTGAAGCGATTTGTAAGGAGGTATGTTAGCGTAAACATGTTGGTGCCTCCGTTGACATTTGTTATTAACACTTTACGCAGTGGTGTACAAAATGTGCAAAGACATGGTAGGTAGTCGACAATCTCTCAAACTATTGTAGTTTGTGGGGTTAATTATACTTTAATTAAACAACTTTAAAGAATAAAGTTTATTTAAAGTAATCACAACTTCCATGCAAGCTGTATGAGATTAATAATGATTCAGAGTAGTTTTTATTTATTTACTGCTGTTATCATCGCAAGCAGCATAGCTTTAAAAGTCGTAAGTTTTCATTAAAAGAAGAAATATTTACTAATTTGTGGAATGAAAACCAAGAACTTGCTAGAAAATGTTAATGGGAAAGGGTAAAACTGGGTAAGTCTGTTTTTACTTAATTAGTACCTGTTCCCACCTCACTGTATCATTCATTATCTACAACGACAAGGAGAATGATGGCATGCCTACATGTTTCATGGTGGAAATCGAGGGTTTTGGTAAATTCAAGTGCAGTGTTGAATTACATGAATGAATCCTATCTGTGAGAACCAATGAGAGCCAAAACCAGGGAATAAATTACTGACAAACATTATCGTTAGTGGTTTTTGGCTAGACTCTCGAGTATCTTTTGACGTACTCGTTAAGTTCGTCCAAACAATCTGTGGTGAGCACCAAGTACATAAAATCAATTCATCCATTGCTTTCTCCCAAATAATAAAACCAAACTTTCATGTGGTATCTGAACCTGAACCAATGTGACCTACATGAGACGGGAATATGTATATCGGTTTGAGACAGATTGGCGACTGGCAAAATCTCATACATTGTGACACCACAACTTGTAATGATGCCTTGCCTGCCATGTGGAAAGAACTAACGCATATTCACACCATGCTAAAAACGGTAACAGAAAGTGTCATGCTCCATGCAAATGATAACATAAAGTTATTGGGACTGAAAGATTAAGTTTGCTTGTTGTCGATGTGTGTTGTTCGAATTGACGAACTGTCGTGATTGCAGTTACGTCTAAAAATTTAAATTGTAAACCTGTCTCGCATTCTAGTGTAGCGGTTATATTACCTTACATTCACGAGGAACACGTTTATCCTCTCATATTGGGCAAGCTCGTCAATCGCCATTCTGTCTGGATACGTATGAACGTATAACCACAGTACGTGCTATATGCTACAATTCGTGCTTATGTCAAACGACTTCAACGACGACGATGTGCATTTGCAACCAAAATTCCCAAATGAATGTTGTTGGTATCAACTAAACCAATGCACTGAAACCCGCTGCATTTTATGAGGATTCTATTGTGACCCAATTTGAAATACAATACATACTACCTAGTTATTAATTCATTATTACTTGTTATAGTAAATGATTGTTAGTTTTAACCGTACATGTTAGCATATGCGTGTAGGAGTGTTTAACTTCCGTAAAAATGTGGGACCAATGCAACAAAAGGAAAATAATGCCAATAGTTAAAATAGTTGCACGAAAAGCATGTTAGTAAAGAAATCACCTTTGATTATACGTATTTTCACTAAAAGTGTGTGGTGAGGTAGTGGCAAGGGGCTTTTTGCATTATTGCATTTGTAGAAACAAATGCTGAATGACGATGAAGGAAAAGTAAAGACTACCTATTAATTGTTGTGCTGCCAAACAACAGGCTTTAAGGAATTATTTACAGTAAGCTATCATTCTTGGCTTGCCATTAACTGGTATGATATGAATCACACAAGGAGGTTCAGAAACAAAGTGCCTACTTACGTATACATAGGTAACCGTTAAACACATTAGTGCGGTCGAACCACATCATCCCAACTTTCAGTTTGTATCTGTTTGAGCAAGGCCTCGCGGAAAATCCTCTTAAATGAGTTTGGACAGCAAGAATTTTTTTGTCCATGTGAAAGAAACGCATCTATACGTCTCTTTCCAAAAACAATGGCGGTGATAAAATACTGGGGGATAATGATAGCCTTCCATTTTCCTCCAAACGGATACATACAATAGCACCCTCTGTCCTAGTCTATTATATACTTTCGTTTGTGATGCGTACTGGTATTATCTTCATTATATGGCGGTAATAATGAATCAGTTTGATATCATTATAGCACGTATAGAGAGAAAGTTTGATTGTGGAATTTGCGGGGAATGAAGAGCTTTAATTACAAATTAGGAGATTGCAATATTTCCTAATTTGGCAACGACTAGCCAGCCAAACTCCTTTCTCTTTATACTCAGCGATATGTTATTATATTTCTCTATGCAAGCATTTATCCTGACTGACTAATAATAGGAGAAATCCTCCTTCTCTCCGCTATTTGTACGTCTACTTACTGGTGGTGATACAGATAGGAGAAAATGGCTGCTCGGACGGAACAAAGCTTACTGTACGAAAGAGGGGAACAGAGAATATAAGCCAGAGTGAAAAAGAGTCAGGGATGAAAGAGAGAGAGAGAGAGAGAGAAAGAGAGAGAAAGCAAAGGGAAGGCTTTAGTTGGCTTCGTTTCAGAGTTGATTTCTCCAGACATGTAGACAGATACACATACACATAGGAAGAGAAAGAGAGTTGGAAGAAGCGAGAATTTACTTTAGTGCTTTTTGCTTTATGCATCGTGTTTCACATATTATAAAAATGGAAATGGCTACACTCATATTTATATCCTCGAAAAAGGATGGATGTGATATAGTTTACTGGTTAGCCGGGAAAAGCAGCGTTACTGCTTACTAGTACTAGTGATGATGGTGTACAATATGGGATAGCGTAGGGAGTTAGTACCAAGCGGTACATCAACCTTACCACCACCACCGGCTCCCTAATACAACTGCCATGCACTATATAGGTACATACTTACATTGCTACTCGGATACATACACAACTACTAATCATTGTAGCATATATTTTGTTTCTTTCTTACTGTGCCAACAAAACCAAAGTCAAGCACTGAAAGGAAGAGACTCTGTGTAATGCCTGGATGATGCTCGGGTTATGTAGTAAAAGCCGTAAAGATATTCTATACCATTACGTCTAAAAAGCAGACAAGAGAAAAGACAAGTAGACAAAAGCGTATTTTGAATCGCCCGGGCACTCTGCTTTAAGTTATGATGATTATGTTGATGACTATGTTGACGAGGACGATAATTCTTTATATTTTTTGTATCTCTCTATCTATTGCTTGAACTACGACACATGTTTATACAAAAGAGCGGATGTATATATTTTTTTGTAAATTTACATGCACATTTTTAACACATACACAGACTTACATATACACGCATAAACAGCAAGTAGTCTGTTTCTTTTTTTAATACGCCGCCAGTATTCGAGTTGGAAGGCAGTGTAGCAAGAAAATGAAATGGAAAGTTCATTTTAGTTATGTATGCTGCTATTCTGCTTTCTCTCTTTCTCTCTCTCTCTCACTTTCAGAAGGATGAGTGCCATAAGATTACTTACACATAAAAGAAATTTCTTTTTGGTAGTTTGCTGTAGAGAAAAGAAAATCCTTCAAAACGCTGTTTTAGCTTTACCTGGCAGTTAACGATATCAAACTGGGTTAATTTTGTTATCTGAAGCAAAACAAGAGAGAAAAACGACTAAGTGCATATTTCGATTCTTTTAACGGTGTTACGACCATAACTTGCAAAATTCATCAGGCATATCGCATCTCCCAACAGCAACACAACACACGCTTTTCACATAAACCCCAATAAACTGCCATGTTTCTCCGGATTTTTGTAAGTGAAAGCGCGTTTGCAATGTCGGCATACTTTAATGCGGTGTTCTACCAGCAAAAAATGCTCCTTTTGTGTAGATGACTGATATGCTTATAGTTAATTATGATGTTTTAAAGGAGAAAATCAGCTTAGTTGTGAAATAAACCACAATAATATAAGTACCGCACCACGCAGCTCGTTATGCTTCTCTATCTCAGCAGATACGCCGGATTTCTTCTCATTCCTACTTTGTAGAAGGATACTACCACACTATGGTACTTCTCTATCTCCAGACGATTCCCATCATCATACCGTACGCTGCTGCTGCTACTGCTGGTGGTGGTGGTATTATAGTAGCCTTGAGAGAAATGGAAAAATCCATTTACGTTTGTATATGTGGACGGCTTCACGTAATCTTATAATGTGTACGATTTTCAGCATTTTTTTCTCTCGTCTTGTATGCAAAGAAAGAAGTAGAAGTGAAACTCGATTTTCTTTTTTTAAATACACCATTTTCTCTTTATAGTAAAATGGAAGTTTAATGTTTGTATGCCTACCATAAAGTGTACTACACGAGACTACAAAAGTCTTTTTTCCTCCTCCACATAAACTGCTAAATGTTGTTAATATTCTGTGCTTATTTGCTTGGCGTAGTTGTAGTGGTACTGAGGGTTGAAGCAGCAGCAGTAGTAGTAGTCGTCGTAGTATTTGTCGTCGTTCTAGTCGACAAGGTCTAGTCGTTCTCGGGAAGAATTTATAAAAATGGAGAGTATATTAGAAAAGGCAGTTGCCGATGTACAGACTAGAATGAACAAACCATGCCATATTGTGTACATAGTTAGATTATTGGCACGACTTTCCTACCGCTACCACCGCCACCACCACCGTTGCCGTAACACTTGCACACAAAAGAAAGTCCCTTATAACCAGAAAGAAAAGGCGGATGGCATAATATTATAAAAAAAACTGGAAAGGGAAAGGTTTTTTGCAAGTATTTTCCTTTTAAGTATAATCACAGAGGAAACATTGACTTATCTAAAACATGAATCCACCGTCCGTTCTGCTTCCTCCTCTTTCTTCTCCTTTTTTCTCTTAACGAGGCAAGAGCTTCTCTCGTCTCCTACACTTTTCCTTTTTTGACTATTCACAACGAAGAGAAGACACACACACACACTCACATTTTCCTGAATTTCCGTGCAAAAGAAAAAGAAAGCAGTGTGGCAGCGGTGTGGTAGTAGTAGGAGCAGCAGCAGCAGGAGAACAAGGAGAGAAATAAAAGACGCAAGAGAGCGAGAGAGAGAGAGAGAATCCACGATTTCGTTTTGTTCCTGTGTATACGTTATTATTACTGAAGCTTACTTTCTGAGGAAAATGGGACGTGAGACGTCCTAACAAAACAGTCTTGTCGCGCTTTTGTACTACAAAATAAACTTTCCAATAACAAGCAACTTTTTTATTCCTCTCCCCCCTTCCCACTAATATTCATAAAAAATGTAATATCAAAGCCGATCATTTGGGGAATGTGTAGTATCTGAGTTAAAACAATGATACAAGTACACAATATCCCATTTACATCATATTATGTTCTTATATAGATAGAAGAAGGAGAAGTTTGCTGGGGAAAATATCAAAATTATCGAGTAACATGCCAGCAGAGAACATTTTCGTTCACCCTATCAGCAACAAAAGCCTTTTTTGTTTTGCTAAAAGGAGCTATTCCCTGAAAAGTTTGGATTGCCTTAAAACTACATTTCTGACTGGCTGTCAGCAACGTCCTTTATATTTTTGAAAGATAACAAAAAGTTGTAACCAAACTGAATTGCTTACCGGACATGCCCTTACTTGATAAAAAAGGGGAAATCGATTTGTACTCATTATTATGGCCGAGTATGTATGTACGAGGGACTAGTATAATGTATGCACTGGGAAATTAAAAATCAATATCAACTTTACCACAACAAAAAAGCGTGGGGTGGCTGTGTAGGAGGGTGCATTATGTATGTAACTTAGTTAGAAACGCTTTAAAAAATAAATTAGACCAGAAACCGCACCGCACTCTCAGTAGGACGCGCTCTATCTAGAGCACCACTTTCTTGAAAAGATACATTATTTGATTTGCGTTACAAGAATACTTCAATTTTCTTCCAATTTTACTCCACACACACACTTGACTCCTTTCTGGGTACTGTTGCTGCTACTGCTGCTCTGATGATAAGATGGGAAACTTTATTGAAGATTAACGATGTAGCCAATAAAGAACTTGTCAGTTCATTTTATACAAGAGAAAAGAACGGGAGAGAAAGAGGCAAACAAAATGAGGCTATTAATGGAGAAAATGGGTACAAGGAGAAAATTATCTAATCTGCTTTACTGTCAAATCAGCACATTTCTTGGCGTATTGGCGTTTCCTTTCCAAATTGGACGCTAATTTATACGATAACCTGTGTAAAAGTCGGTTCGTAACCCCAAAAATGCGCGGAAATGTAATGCAAGCTGCAATAAAAATCTTTATAGGTATAGTATGCCTTTGTATACGTGCCTGCCTATGTACTCCCTAGTTTTCACACAGTCAGCCTTTCCGCCACACATACACAGAGTGGTTTTTGGTTTCAACATTCACTAGAAACCGTTTACGCCAAACATAAAAGTAGTTCTTGATAAAGGAACAAAATGTACACGAAACATTCTTCTTTTGAAACAAAAACCTCAATACAATGCATGTATCACACAGTGTACCGTCATCCTGCCATTCATACTATTTCTGGCATGACATGAAACGAAACGGGGTGCACTCACTGCACACAGCCGTAGCTAAAAATATGCATGTTCGTTCCTAAACACACTCTCTCTATATATATTGTATAAAGGTATGCAAAATTGTCAACTTTTCACTTATTTAGTCAATTCATCTGCAAAGATGATTACTTGCCGTTATTTTACTTTCTTAAAGTTTTTCCCTTTTCTTTTCCAATTTTTCTCGTTTTTTCTACTTTCACACCATCAGCACAGCAGCACCTTTGTGGTAGTGTGTTCACCTTACCTGCTACTCTTTCGTTTACTGCCTTTTGAAAAAAGGCACTTTTTAAAGTTTTGCCTTACTTTTATCATCATCCCAGACTCCCACTCTATTTTTTCTTGTTTCATTTCTCTACAAATTCTGTCTTGTTTTCTGGAAAAGCAAAAGCACTTTGTTTTTTTCGTAGACTACATACCCTGCCGTCGTCTCCGCACTCGACTGCAAATAACACTTCAAGTTGTGCAGTAGCCGAAGCTCACGACAAACTCAGTGTCGCTATACTTCTTCTGGAGAAACAAAACAATGCACAAGGACCAAGTTGCAATATTTCATGTATAATCTTCTACCCGTTCGTGTATAATGTGCTCCATTTCATTTTTTCATCGTGTGCATTACTTTTCTTTGGTGTTTTGGTAGGAAAAGAAAAAGAGGATTAGAAAGCTAAAGGGACAAAATGTAATGTAAGGAAAACATTGCGGTAGGTGCGGTGGAGAGAGAGAAAAAAAGTCTGTGAATATGTACCCTTGTCGTTGGTGCTGGTGCTACTGTTCCATCCACCTTTCCTTTCGTGGTATAATCTCTTCTTTTTCCACACTGCTTCTCCATTTGCTATACACTACTAACTGCTGAGCTCTATTCTCTTTTAGACACACACACACACCGTCATACTTAACATAACATTGCGAGAGTTAGTGGAATTTTCCACGAACGGTTTGGTCCGTGTACTTTTTTAAAAAAGGAAATGTACAGAAATGAAAGAGAACCTCTCCCTCCGGAAAAGTTTTTTGTCAACTTTTTTAATTTAAAATAAATGTTTCTTCTCACTTCATTCTGCCACTGGTATAACTGCACATATGTTCGAGAAATATTTTCTCCACTGTGGAACAAAAATGAAGTAACACATTTTTGTAGCCGTCCCTGTGATAAATAGTCGGACGACAGAACAGGCTGGAATACAGTAGTAGTAATAAACCGGGGTACATATTATTTTTGTGTTGGGTAGGCAGGTTAATAGCGGACTATGGATACGATCAGAACTCACAGAAGGGGAAGATGCTCCGTATAACGTAAAGTATATATAGCCACCCATCCATCCTTTGTCAAACAATATGTAAGAGTTGTTGTGATGTATTGCCAACAGCAAATTATTTTACTATTTTGAAGTTGGATTCGAGAAGGGCTTTCGGTGAAGTGCCCGCAGTTTTGAGAAGGTAATTGGATAGAATAATACGTACATGGGAGGTTCATGCAAATAAACGTAGAAGAGGATGTTAACAGCGTGTCAACTGATTCCCTGGTATTAATATTTTCATCAAGTGAGCAAGCCCTGCTTTGTTTAATGAGAGTCTTCAAAGTTGAATGGGCAAGTTGATAGTCATCGTCCTCGTCTCATCATCATGATCATCACCGTTCTCGTTGTCTCGTCACTCTATATCGTCAAGAGCCCCTGTAAAAACTCGTTGAAGAAAGTAACGGACCAGAGAAGTCACTATTTTGAAACGTGTTGTCTCTACCGTTTCCTCTTTTTTGTTTTAATCTGCGTTGGTGGCAGACAGTAAAGAAAATGTTATACTGGGGAGTTAAAAATTTAAACCATTACATGAGCCAGAATAGTGGGCGAGAGAGAGAGAGAGAGGGAGAGAGAGTGGGAGAGCGCGAGAAAAAGGGAGTCAGTGCAGAAAGGAGAATGAAAACACTTGAAAATGAAACAGACTGGGGCATATGTTGAAACTCATGCATAAATATAGGATCCCTCCAAACATTAGATAATATTAGCTCCTTCTGTGGTAAAAAAGCATTCCTCTTAATACTCCATTCCCTCCGAAAATAGCCACGTTGTTTCATAAATGTGTTGTTTGTAATAATAGAACTCAACCAGAAAATGGGGAGTGTGATAGGGAGAGCGAGAACGAGGGAAAAGTACAATTTAGTTGAAAAAGTCAAATTTTTCCCTACTCTTTAATGGGTTTTCCTAAGGAAAATGTAAGATTGTACAACAAGCTGTATACCCCTGCTAAACGTAAACGTACGTATATGTACATAAATAACTAAGTAAGTGGAAACGAAAAAAAGAATCAGTCTGCTCTGGGTTAACTAACTTTGTAAAAAAAAGCAGTTGCATGTTTTCCTTTCATCCATTCCACGGCCATCATCGTTCTTCTGTAACTTTACCAATGCACATACACATCTATATACAGTAAGCTCCATATAGACACCATTAGTCTATAGTCCATGTGTGTATGAGTGTTTGGTTTATATGATGACTACGTGTTTGGGTTATATCTAATACTCTTCTGACGAACTGACGACGACACACATTTTCTTCTCTTTCGGCAATGGTGCTGCTATTACTTTGGCTCTATCATTTCTCCGTTGTAATAGTGGTGTACCAGTAACAAATGTCTAAAAAGTCTCCCCTGACTTGTTTGGATCGTCTGCGTTTAGTTAACGGTATTCCATTCCATTACTACTTACTCGGAGAAAACCTTTTTTTGCTCGGGGAAATACATACATTTTATCTGTGATGATGACAAGGTTATATTAAACTGAAACAGCATCAAATTATACATTAGCCGGGAACGGTTGTAACAGCGTGAAGCTGGGTTCATTTTTTTGTGCTCACGTATTTGTCTGACCAGGCATTCATTTATGCGTAAGGGATATGGGTACATGGCGGAAGCACAGACACACTCACACACTTCATCTCTCATTCTCTTCTGGTGTGTGTGTATATGCGCTGTCAACAGACCTGACTTAGAAGAGAGATAAAGACGAATCTGTATGAAAGGGACCACTGCTATTTTCAACTGTGTAACTATACTGACCATTCAATATAAATACGAGAAAAGTAATGCTACCAGTAGTCGTTGAGACTGTTGGTCGTGTGCAGTTATTCCATTGTCAGCATTAACATTTTACCAGCTCGTACAACTTTCAACTAACCAGTGAGCAAACGAGCAGGAGGAAAAAGAGAAAAAAGTTTCGGTTTGAGTTCATGGGAGACCAGTTGAGACAGAAGCAGATGAGGAGAGAAAGTGAACGGGGAGATAGCTACTAGACAGGGAGGCAGAGAACGGGAAATGAGAGGAGAAAGTAGTAGAAGGAGAAAGCAACGAAATTAAAGCCAGAGTTTGTAGTACCTCCGCTGCTGCTAAAACTTTTTAGTGCGCTTCTTTGTACGCTTATGTAATTTTAGTGGCCTATATAACGAGTAAAGTCCATAATGTCTATATATACCCTGCATAGAGTACACACGCCAAGTCATTGTGTTCTAATAATGCATAACATTAATTTTGTATAAATATGTACGTAAACATGCTCTGTTAGGTAGTTCGTTATTGTCTGTACAGTACAAACAGTGTTGTACTTTCTCACGTGAGCTGGACAACGACGATACGATGATTACGTTGAGAGGAGGAAAAGAAAGTAGACAACCTCCTTATCAGACTGTGATGGTGCTATAATCCTGTTTATCCGTGTAAGGGCATACGCGTAGAGAGATATGTATAAAATAGTTTTCATGCTCTGATGTTATTTTCTAATAAAAGGATCTCCATAATTTCTTTCTTAGTCGTCATTCTTAGGTTTTGCCTCAGTGTAGAAGTAAGCAAGCTGGGTTCTTACAGCATTTCGCAGCAGCAGCCTCGACGTAATGGGCGACTCACACTAATATTAGCATGCTCTGTTTAACTGTCACCACACCACTATACCATCATCATCATGATCCTCATCGTGATGAAAATGAAGCCTAAAGTCAGGAGAAGCCAGTATAAACACAAAGAAAGCAATAATGTCATTATGCCTCAGCTACCATTCTAGTGTCGTCTGTCTCTTGTCATTATTTTTACTGGGGAAAAGGCGAGGATGATGGTAGTAGTATGGTGGTAGTAGTGGTAGTGGAAGCACAGAAGAGACAATGTTTCATTCTGCTGCTGCCGTTTTTGCTAGTACTCGTGTTGTTGGTTAGTTCTCTAAGTTTCAATCGCTTTATGTTTCAAGGATGCTGACTGCACACAACGGAATTGTTTACCTTACCTTACGGTAGTACGCGACATGAACATGACGGAGAGTTATATACAGAAAAGGGAGACAGACGTATCCGTATAAAGTGAGAAAGTTGTAAGGGCAAAAATACGCGATTACAGCTGGGAACGCTACATTACTATCAACATCAACTGAGAAACAACGTCTGGTGATGAGTTTCCCTTGACGTTTGCTTTCCCAACTTTGTTTTCTTGGAATGGAAATGAAAGTTCACGTGTAGTATTAACGCTCCTGCCTGTTTCTCAGCAGTTGTTTCATTGGCACAACATACGGGCAGTTTGTCAACATTTAAGGAGAAAGAAGTCATCCTGTCGGAAACTCAAACAAGAGGTTAAGTCATGGGGGCAACACGATAAAATGGGAACAATTAAAATGGTGGTGAGGGAAATCCGGGATAGATTTTTAGCACTTTGCTATAATTTACATGAGAGTCTTTTTGCTCCCTCGCGGTAAATTATGAAATATGACGAGGACAAGAAGGAAATAAAAATTAAGTGTTTGAACGTGAGCTGGAGGATAGTCATGAGGCAGGCGACGTACATCTTCATCATCATGAAAGATGATATCAGGTTATAAATAAATGTGGCGGATGTTTCGCTCATGTAATAGCTGGGTGATGTAGGTAGATGTATGCGTACGTTGGATAATGTTACATAATAAGTAAAAAACGTTACTTTAATGCACTTGTAAAATTTACGTGAAAAAACTCAACAGAGCCGAGTAGCTCGATCTTGACAGACCATGAATCATCAAAGTACGCTCTCTCTCTCTACTTTTGTGTGCTACCATATGGTGCTGGTTACGCTCATTTCTTTATGATCTATGTGTAAAGCTGGTATTTTCATAAAACATTTCCCCTTCTTTATTCCCGTCCTTTTTTCGACCATCACCATCATCAAACAAGCGACATGAAAAAGTTGCATGTCTCTGCCTTACTGGGCTGCTTTGCAGATGTTGTCATGAGACGTGAGTTTGATGTGACTGATCAGACCACGAATGGAAGAAGACGTTTTCTCCTTTACTTTCCTTTTCTTTTTCCTCACACAACTCATCACGTGAATTAGAGGAGACAAGTAATGGGTCTGCTTTCTTCTCTCTTACTCTCCCTCCCTCTGCTACTTTCACACTCGTTGTCCTGCTACCAGTTATCTATTCCAGGAGACACACAACTAACTACAGCAAGTGTATACGGGAGGAAAAAAATATTTTAGTGGCAGATGCACTTATACGTACTAACACCAAGGCATTGCAATTTGGCTGGAACGCAAGGATGCCATATAGTTTGTACACGCCATAAAAGCGGCGTAACATAAACATAAGGAAACGGGAGGGAAAAAAGTGGCGAAACGAAAAATAAAACGTATAAATATTTAATTTAACTAAACGTGTATCTGCTGCTTTTTATTTAGGTTAGACTTTTAAAAACGTTTTACTTTCAATTCTCTAACTTGTTTCTTAGGATTTCTTGTAGATATGCATGTATGTTACGCTTTGATAGCTACTGAATATATACGCGGACTCACTGACATCACAATCACTTTAATAAAGTAGCTACTGTGCTACACAATGATTTAGAAAGCCATTCGTTACTCTATCCCTCAATTATCATCCTTCTGTCTGCTGTTCTCGATCGTGTTGTTTTCGCTTTTGTCTGTGGGTTTATAGGAGTGTGTGATGGTGACCATAAGTGTCAGTATTCACACTTAGAGAAATCCTGGCTGGATGAAAGGGCTGTATCAGAGTTGATTCACTTTAACCACGTTCTCCACCACATGATGTTGTAGCGAGCTTGTTAGTGTAAATTAAAACTTGCGACGTGCCGGTTGATGGATATTTAAAAATCTTATTTGGGCTAAGGACTAACATTGTCCATGTGTCCAGTAAACTTCTTACATAGCCAACTTGACCAAATAAGGTTGACAAGTTATATTGATTGTTACCTTGAAGGGGGTACATTTCTTCATGTTAAGCTGCTAACAAGGAGACGACAAGGTCGAGTAAAATATAGTGAACATGTTTGTCCTCTTCAAAAAGTTAGGTGGACGTTGGGCAATGGTATATCATTAGTCATTATTAGCGTTTCAAATGATAATGAAAGTTGCAGACAGGTGATGTAACTGTAAATCAATGAAAGTAACATATAGAAATAAAGGGCATATATCTAACAATTTACATTTACAAGGAAAGGCAAACCCAGATAATAATGGTTCACGCACCGCTTACGTGTCAGGGGTGGTCGATTTAATTATTATTGAGGTTAGCAATGTTATTATTTCACCCTAGCATAATTCCAGTTTAATTTCTCCCGATTGAACCTCGCCAGCTTCTCCTAAGTTTGATGGAATTTTCACTAAACTAAAAACTATGTTGCCTCATTAACGTTATACCACAGTTGATTGCTAAAACACGCTTTTGCCATATTCTTGTAAACTTTACGTCAATTGTATAGATATAAATATGTACGCGTGTTCCTAGTGGAGCAGCCGATTGAGAATGTCATTCCTCACTGCATGTTCTACAATGGCTGATCCTTTAAAACTTTTCACTTCTTAATAAAGTATTTTTCAAAAATAAAATCCCCAACCTACTTTCCTTGTTGGCATTTGAAAGTTCCTTTTTACCTGCTTTTTGTCTCCGTCATCAATATCATCACTCTCTTCATTTTTCTTTTGCTGTTCTGTTCCCACTCTCTCCCTCCCCCATCACACCTTTTCTCTTTATCACCACTGTAAATCAAACTGCGTCAGCGAAAGTTTTAAATTACACCATTTTAGGGCTCCCCTGCATGTTACCGAAATGAAGTGTAAAATGACGAGAGAGATAATGTTTATGCGGAGAAGTGAGCAGTCGAGTGTCTTTAATCATTGTCACTGATAATGGGACTGTTCTTATAGGTACTTTCTCCGTCACGTGACATGTTGCATTCAGCACAATAAATTGCGTGCATTCACCAACAGCCACAGCCTGTACAGCTACACACCTACACATACAACAACAATCCTCCCACCGCGCCCTTTC
>JAHZNE010004468.1:0-28740 GCA_027744055.1 Callyntrura sp. NNG-2020 | reverse complement strand
TCCAATTCTTCTTTCAGCTTTGCATCACATGCTGAGTGGTCCACTGAAGAGGCGGTTGCATTTTCTAATTTAGTTACTCGTTTGTCCAGCATTTTCTGAGAGTCTTCTATCGTTTTTACTTGTGTTTTCATTTGTTTAATCTCTTGTAAAAAACTATCCATTTTCCCATGCATGCTGTTCATACTGAACAAAAGATCCTTCATCGTGGTTGTCTCTTCGCCCATATCAGCAATGATTTCTATATGAAACAAGTATACTCGGTGCCAGTATCTTACGGAGCTTGATACAACCAAAACAGGAGTAAGTACTCTTGGATTACATATACATGTAAAAAAAAAGACTTATCTTTAATACAGATATGTATCTCCGGTATCCTCTCCGTGCTAAGATGATATCTCACAGGTGACAACTACGCAGAGTAACTGATAAAAGTACTGATTTCTCCCTCAAAACAATTTTACTGACGATCTTTAACACACTGTTAACTCTCTAAAAATTAGTGCTACCAACTGTTTATAAAATTTAATATTTAAAACGAGATCTGTAGCTTCAGAAATATCAACAAAAAATAAATAATCGGGAGAGCTAAAACTTCGACTGTACTTTGCACATACCAAGACATTGCATTTATGCGTGGAATGAGTGGAATACGAGTGACATGTAGCCTTAACGGAATACAAATGGTGTTTAAATTTATAAATGTTGTAAGAATAGTTGTATATAAAAAATGTAAAATGGAGGTTGAATGTTTGCTGCTTTCGGGTAGTTAAGTAATAGGAACAAGTGCGTCATAATTCAAGAAGTCTTAGTCAATAAATCCACTAATGTTTTAATTTAATATTTAAAACGAGATCTGTAGCTTCAGAAATATCAACAAAAAATAAATAATCGGGAGAGCTAAAACTTCGACTGTACCAGCAACAGTAAATTGCCTGGGATTGCTTTTATGGGCGCATGTAGCAAAGTATTTTAGTTCTGTATTATATTTGATGGGATGATGATTATGCATTCAGTGAGACTGACTGCGACGACGACGAACCAGGCATAAACCAGAATTAGACCCACACACGACTACTGAAAAAAGGCGCAAAGTTGTCATTTGTAACGAGAACGAGGTTTCATGATGAGATGTGATATGCAAGAAAAACAGAAACCCAGCAAAGAAAAGGAGCCTGATGATGACTTTTGTATAGAGGAAAAACAATATATTATTATAGGGTTGCTGAAAACATTTTTTTGTACATCATCTGCCTGCAGCCAGCGTAGTAGCAGCAATGCTATCATCACTGTGTGCGTTGCTGTCTGATGATAATAATTGAAGATGCCAAAGAGAGATACATTGTGACTTGCCAAATTGATTGAAAAGGTCCGCACATATTATGGATCTTATATACATAGGCGCTCACAGCACAAAGATTTCTAAATCTTAAAATAATAAATAGCGATGGCGAGTATCATGCAAACCCTCCCACCACTACTGCACTCGGCGCTCGCTTTATCGTCATCAGGTCGCTTCCATTTAAATGCCCCTATTGCTACCACACAAACTTGCCACTAAAATTGTGCGAAATTTAATGCTACACCATACCTACACTCCGTTTATTAAATGTAGCGTTTGTTTACTTCTTTCGAATAAAGTAACTTGTTTTTGAGCAAGTTGAAATTTAAAAGGTTACAGTGTTGTTGGCCGTCGATGATAATCATAAGTGACGTTGCTCTATTTAAACACATCTCATGTTGTTTATTGACGTCCAGCCCAGCCACCTCAGCTCTACAGGGAATAGTAAGACCGTGCGTTTTGCATGGATTACTGGACGTATCAGAATGAGAAACTGACATGCAAATCTGCGCCATTTCGAAACAACAAATAAGTGATGAATCATTACTGATGATGAATGATGATACATAATTTCATTAGAGTAGACATGTAATGTAAATGATTCAAACGGTGGCGTTGTATTCTCTAATGTTGTCTGAAGAATTCATGTAAAATTTAACGGAAATAAAAAATGGGACGTATTGCATCAGGCACTAATGAATAATGATGATACATATACTCGTAACAGTAGAGATGTAAGAACCGATTTTTTTGTAATTAAATTTAAAAACTCTTTATTGCTTAGCTCAAGGCAGAATTTGCTGCTCGGACTAGTACTAGTACATACATACATAACTTGAAAAGAAGCTGCATACTGAAACCATTCACCATTTCCATCACTCTAAACGATGTTATTTCTAGATGAAAAGATTTTTGCGCCCACCACACGTCACAGTATTACCACCATCGTTATCAACACTTGAGCATCACCACCACCCCTCTACTGCCACAACTTTTTTAAGCAATCTAGACTGAAATCGTTGTCTGGTTTCTTCGTTTAGATCTTTCCTCTTCGGAGACACTAGCTGCCTATATGGTTACCATTCTGGGAGAAGAAACGTGCGAGATGGGATGACTATTTTGGAACGAACTCAACAAGATTCCGATTTCTTGGTGTTTGCCGTTAGCAGCATCAGCAGCAGAGCAGCAATTTGAAGGAATCAGATTAGCGAGACGACAGTTCAACCAGAGTTTCATGGATGGATATTCCACGCATATTTTGATTCTCACAGGGAATTCATTTGGAAAGTACTAAACCATTGTAGCGTTTTATACAAGTTATAAGATTGATTCGATTTTACGCTATAGTATACATAAAACGTTCAAGGCTATCCAGGAAAACATAGGCATACAGACGTCGATGATTTACCAATTTTTCTGGAATTTTGCTGCAACATTTCCAGTCATCCGGTTACAATTGGAAGGACCCAGGTCGTTGATGCGCATCATTATGCTCCATTTACTTCGTTACGTAATTTAAAATCCAACTAACTCATACATCCAATTTGATCTATGGATACCACGCTGACTAGTGGCTACCGGAATAGTGTTAAGAAGCAAGAAACCATTTAGTTTCGAACATGTCGACAGAAAATATTAGCGCGAGCAGCAGACTACGTATTTTAAAGGTCACTTTCAATTCAAACTCTAAAACATATCACCGTATAGCACATGCATATATATATCTACTATGTTGCGTCAGCAAAAAATCTGTATCATTAATCTTTACTTTTCTTCTCTCTCAATCCTTGGGAGATCTAGAGAACCTCACCCAGCAGAGATTTAGTAGACCGGTGATGCGTGCTATTTTCACTGTTTCACTCGTCCTATTCCCAAAATCATCCAGCGTTTAATAATAGTGGATAATTATTCATTACGCTCATCGTCAAAGCCTTGTTTCTAATACTACAACACGCCTGTTAACTTTTCTCTTCGCCCAACCATTTTTTTCCCTCTCTCTTCTTCTCAACTTGACTGGCTCTTGTACTGTTCACATAAAAATAAATGATTTTTAACCGTTGCTGCTTAGCTTTTTGGAGTTCTCCCAGGGCGTAGGGTAAATTTAGTTTTGCAATTACGACTTAGTGTCTTCTTTATATCAATTACACAGTCTGAACACTATTTTTACGATTTCTCCCCATAATATGCATCTATCTACTTTACCTAGACACGCCTACCAAACCAATATGCGTATCGCCACCACGTCTTCCACCAGGACGGTAACAACATCCGCCCCTTCCATTACAATCTTTTTTATTATTAATTAATCCATCGCACCTAAGCATCAGCAACAAACCCATAAATATATTATTGTGGTTATCATCACGTGGCCCAAACATGTGTGCACCCCAGCCATGAACAGTATGACTGTTCACCAGACAGACAAACCGGATACCTGTACTACAGTACTTCATCGCTCAGCAAAGGTACTGTACACCCCAGGAACCACACAGTTTACCTGAAAAATAAATGTGTGAGTGGGATCGTTCCAATTTTGTCTGCAGGGCAGAGTGCAAAGCAGTTTAGATCGGCGGGCAAACATCTCAGAATAGAATTAGGTGAGCTCTTAAAAATATTATTTGCTGAACAGACAGAACATACGATTACTGTTATTATTGGAGACGACTCGACGACGACCGACATAGGTAGACACGACACAACACACAACGCACCTTGAAAGCGTCGTTGTAATGATGATAATCAATACCGTACATCATGGAATATCAAGTGATTGACATCATTATACAAATTACATTTTATATGAATACGTAGAATAACAGATATTTACACCTGATTTCATTACATTGGCTTGAAGCATGCAACGGTAGAGAGAAGGAATATTACGAAGACGTAATTGTCCGCCATCCTGCAAAGTTCACACATTGCAAATGATCAAGCTAATTTGCTTGTGCAACAAAGCAAAACAGTCATTCCTTTTCTCTCTCCACTAACTACTACTGCTACTGCGGCTGCTATCTTTATCATAGGGTAACCGTCAACAACACCAAACAATTTACATATCGCTGACCATTATTATCCTCAAATGTACGCCGTTATTGTGTTGTTGTCTATTATAACCTATTACCATTAGCGTTTCTTACGCAAAAATGTTCCTTGCTTGTGCAAGTAAATTGCCGTTAAGGGAATCCATACACACACAGCAGTTTTTCCAAAAGATAACTGTTAAATAAATGGATGGACGATAATGTTGCAAACAGAATGGCATGATATCATTACAGGGATTCATTTCATTTAGCACCATCGTTATCATCATCGCCAAAAACAATTTAAATACTTGCCTACCCACTAGCCACAGCCACCATCATTCATTCATTCTGTTGCAGAAGTGTTGGTTCAAAAAGCGTCTTTTTTCTGGTCATTGTTTATTGCATACACCAACTAATAGCTTTTTCTCTATTTTACATTTGTCTGTCCGTCTTTCCGCTAATGTTGCCATTTTTGTGTTCTCTTGGTGCTAGTTGCATCGTGGGGGAGATGGGTCATCGGATCAGTGTGAGATCAACGTTACCTTGTCATCAATTCAATTTACCCCATGTCAAAAAGTGGGACACATACTGGGGGTTGGCAAAAGTGTCAATCTTTGGCACACCTGCTGAAAAAGTCATGGTCATTGTCGTAGGACACCGAAGTATTTTAAAGGACTTCGGTCTGGCACAAATGACACCAATACTCCCACAACGACAGTAACAATCAACAGTGACATGTTATTATTATAACCTGCCGAACTTTCAGCTGCGCTATTATGCCCGCTATTTGAATGGATCGATTGAGTTTATCATGTTTATTGTTGAAGTTGACCATAGCTAACCTGCCATTATGAAAATAGAACAGAAGAACAACCAAAGTATGTGTGCTCTCTGTCTGAACTTTTTGTTTGTACAGAAGGCGGAAAATTGGATCAGCAAATGATGGTTGTCCTGAAATTGGACTGTATAATCCAATAATATCGACCAGATTGATAGTGCGTGACAACATGATCTAGCACTCCTGTCTCAAATCGTCTTCATTACATACTTGACATTTAAATTTCAACTCAAATTCAACACACAAGGACCCACCATACGGCGCGGAGTGCAGATGTAGATTCTCAATTGTAGCCCTAATGGAAGATATCCGTAGACCTGTCAAATTACAGATTATACAGGGTGTGTTTCGTGCACATTCGGAATTGTACACGTCAGGTCACAGTCACTGTCCATATCCACCTCTCGTCTACAATGATAAATGCTATCAAGTGCCTATGCCATATTCGGATACGTCGTCTGCTTAATTTACTTGATAATTTTTTTAATCTCTGTTCTTGGCACGATGAAACTAAAATGTGTGGTGTCAAAAATTACTGTTTCTTCATCATCCCTACAGCCACACATGAATTCATTACACCTCTCTGGGTGCACTATACGTGCACTCACCCAGCAGCACGAATGTCACTACTTACTAATATGCAAAACAGGTAGAATGAATGTGCGTTGGCATATTTTACTTGCAAACCAGAAAGAAAATCAGAAATGAATAGGCGCATCACATCCTCTATCTAATATACCTAGACCGGATAGTTCTAGTTACATGGTGATATTATGGTGCCACTCGCTGTAGAATTTTGCATTTTGCAAAAGTGCACACTGTCTTTTAAGTAAACGAGGCATGAAAATACAACGACATGCACACATGACGACAATCCCTTTTTGGCTACTACAATTTTAACCTCCAACTCAGCTTGCTGCACAATTTCTTTCAGGGAAAATAAATGAAAACTGAACAAAAAATATATATAAATTAAGCGTGTATACACGCATTCTATGGTCAGGGACTGCAAACGGAGCGTCCCAACTCCAATGAAACGGCAATGAACATATTATCAAGGAGCAAGTATCAAGCTAGCACTACTATAACATCTTTCAAAGGTCACCGGCTATTATTATCACAACGTTTTTACTACGCTTACTACTTATGTTACAACTTTTCATTTTATTAGTACCACCATTATCACGCGTGTAAATTTTTATATGGCATTATCATAAATACCCTGACTTGGGTCGCATTCAATCCTTCGTTTTTTTATATCATTTTCGCTACATCTGTAACATCAACTACAAAGTTTTGCTGGGACAATGAATGTGAGGGTTGCTGCCAGAAAAATGGAAATAAATTTCAAGTTTGATCACTCTTTTGATTTTACTATATAGGATTTACATTCTTTTCAATGTGAACATAACGACGTACTTGAGCAAATAAAGCTGGTTGGCTTTACGAATTATTTTGACTGGACATGACCAGAAATGTGACATTCATTATGCGAGTCATAATCAGCACGGTAGTCTTAAAATGCGGGTACCCTATCATTTCATAGGATGGCATAGCACGTCATTAATCATTTAAGCCATTTATACATGCTACTTTAAAGAATAACAACGGCACTCTTTGAACAAACACGGTGACTGCACTTACGTGAGATGACAGAGACTACAACAGAGCTAACATTTTGTTTTGTTTTCATGGTTATCAACCTTAACCTTAAACTGACGGTTGCGATTGTGATGCGGCCTTTTGCACTTTTAAATGCTATTATCATTATTATCCTTATCATCATCATCGTCATTATTATACCGTCAAGAAAGAAAAAAGAAGAACAACATGAAGAGCGCTTATTAGCTTGATTATTGTCATTTTAAAAGTTATTATTACTGTGAGCTGGGCAGCTAACTACTAACTACCGCTTTTGCCTCGCTACAGTTCCTTTTAACGAAAATTTATGTGTGCAAACGCACCTGCCAAAAAGAAATCGTTCCATTTACTAGAAGAAAAAACAACAAAAAAGGAAAACGAACCCCACAAAAGTGGTATACATGTTTTCCTATGACATACGGACAGTATGCGCGCACACACACAGTAGTGGCACAATGGCAAAAAAACAAGGGCATAAAAATATGCACTTTTTGCTATTCTCTCTACCTTGTTTTTCACAGTAATAAAAATCCTTTTGGCTCGAGCAGTACAACGTCGACCGTGGTACATCAGATTATTGTTATTTTGTTATACAACAACGATCAGACAATGAAGAGTGCAAGAAGAAGAAGACGAAGACGAAAACAAGGAACTAAACGGAACTTAGTCTTTAGTGCAAGTAGTATTCAATCCACCCCACTTTCTGGCGAGGATGACGTCTCAACAAGATTGAAATGGCTTTCTACAAAAGGCAGGTCGTCGTCGCAAAAAGGAAAAGGAGCAATAGGAGTCTTACTTGCAAAAAAAATACACATGAAGACATCCTTTTTGTGTTTATCGTCATGAAGAGAACTTACATCTATATCCCATTATGAAGATGATTATTATTTATTTGCAGGTGAATGAAATTAATACAATTATGGCGATTTTCCGCGAAAGGTTGTGAACCGACAGTGAATTACCGAGTAAGCTACTTAGTAGCGAGTGACATCAATGCAAGGTAATAATGATTAACTGAAAGGGTGGTGGGAGATATATAGAGAAAAAAGGAGTAAACAACGTTATATGTTTCCTTTGTCTGCCCGTATAACGAGGACTACTTGCACTTACGTGAATCTTTTGACAGAAGATGAACCAGAACCACAACTAAACAACAACTTATCATAAGTTACTTAGGCTGAAGCCATTATACCTACGTACTATGTACGCCTCTTATCTAAACATAGACACCCCACCATACCACCAACTTCATTATCATCATCAGGTAGCCAGTGCAGTCACCCAATCATACTTTTTGAGAAAATGTACTCACGTTGGCATTCTTTGATGAAGAGTGACGACAATCGCAAAACAGACATCCATTCACGTCGTCCGTCGCGCTATTCCTCTTGCTGGTCTGCTGACAGTGAGTAGGGAGTACGGTTAACTGAATCAACGAGACCAACCACCACCAAAAACGGTAGCCAGCAGATGCTTCTGATACTTCGTCGTAAGAAACAAAGACGAAGAGGAACCACGACGACCAAGTTTTGTTTTTTTACGACTACAAAAAAGCCATGGGGTAAAAAAAATCAAAGAATCGACGCTGCAAGACAGAAAGACCCACTTTTACGTTCACTTACTTACTTTTACGCCGTCCTATAGAAAAAAAACATGATGCACCTCACGCATGCTAAAGAATCATGAATCATTTTAATTTACACACGATTTTCATTCATTACACTTCCATCTCATCCACGTCGCGTTGCGTCCCCGTCATTTTAACCATTAATACAGACGCAGACTAACTCTGTTAATCTCATTCACAAATTCTTCGTCTTTGCATTGATACGTGAACATGAGCAATCTTACATTTTGAGCAGCAGTAGTAAAATGTGCTTTTGTGTGTGTATGAGTGTATTGATCTTATCATTAACCTGCAAATAATGCAAAGGATGGAACGAGGATACAGCTGAATGAAAGAGGCCCACACACCCGCCTTCGAATGATACATGCACACGTAAATGATTTTTTAAAAGAAGTACGCGTTTTGTCGCTCGTTCCTTTTTCTTACATCTTAAGGCTAACTGCTGTATTTACCCAGGTGATGATGAGGAATATACGCAACATCTTTATTGGGGCCTTTTGGGAAGATACAGCTGGCAGAGAAGAAGGCATCCATACAAACACGCTAAAACTCAAAAAGTCGATTCAAAAAAACAAAAATATCTTTTAAACGTTCTCTGCCGACTTTTCTTGTCGTGTGACTCGTGACCCCAATTTCCACTACAGTATTCTATCACCACCACGCCGTTTCTGTTTTTAATGGGATTTATAATAATAATAATAATAATAATAACAGTACACATACATTACCGTGGCATGCACCGCCGAACAACTAGACAAGCAGTTTAAGTAAAAAGGCTCAGCGTCAGCGTACATCCTTACGTCGTCGTCGTACATTTCTGAGCGCCTTTAACACTGCTTAGCTCGTGTATAGCATGTAAATGACAACGTAATCTGTTACCAGTCGTTACGGTTAAACTTTACGTTGTACACGCATCTCTCTTATTTTCCATGGTATTCTTTACACAGGGTAGGTTTAAATCGTAAATTAAAACAAATTGCTTCACGTCATCGTGGTTTCGATACTGGATATTATTAAAATTTATCGTGTAAGCTTTTCCTGTATAAATTGACGTGATGCTGCGCTGGCTGATCTTTCAGTTTGAAGTTTGAGCTTTGACTACACGACAAGAGAGTTTATTCGGATTATCTGCTGGAATTTAAGGGATATAAATCCTGAAATAGAAATGCCGTCATACCAATACCTCTATTAAAGCTTAAGTCTATGTCCATTCGATGAAGAGGGATTTATTGATACGGACGGAGGAACGTTACACGTAATCGTGTTAATGCTTGAATATAGCTGGTCAGCACTCAACGCATCAGCATGTCGGTGCCCGGTACTGGTATATTTCATGGTAATTCTTAAAATTTGCGGTGTCAGTGGTATCATCATCACACACAAACCAAGGAAAGAGTCAAAATAATTTTACCTTCACGAAGTCATAGTCATCATACGACTATGCTAAAAAAAATAATGTAAGAATCTCTGTCGAAGCATGCTTTGAATTTAAGTCGCACTAAATCATTCCGCCTTGGACGGACGAGCTACGCGTGTCCTTATAGAAAAGTATGATATCTTGACTATGACTAACTGCACCCATGTGACATGAACATGAAAAATGAAATGAAAATGATGATGGAAAATGGTTGGTGATGGTGATGATGATGATGATGACGAACACCACCGTGGTGGTTTCCCATTACCTTATCATTTGCGAGCCTAGATTTTTCACGGAATGTATCAAATGAAATAATTGGCAAGTTTATCAGAGTATGAATAAACTAAGATAATGTAATACGAATATGACCCACCACCAACCTCTCTCTGAGTACAGAAAATATGGAATGTATAATTTAGACTTGTAGGAATCTCGATTTTCATTTCCTTCCCTTTTTTCAGTTAATGCATGTAAATGAGTGCAATAAAATATACAACATGGTAAGGCAAAATGAAATATCGAGTGCATAATGAAGTTATTACAAGGCGCAATTTAAAGCCGCCACTTTGCCCTTATAGTATACATATATACACACCACACATCAGAGGAGCTTTTTGGCAATCCCAATTTTTAAAGTCAATACATAAATTCTTGCAAAAAGGCCGTAAAATGGTGAATAATAGCATGGTCTTGGTGAATGCATGATACCAAAAAACACGAAAGAAAAAAAAACAGCATTTTAAACATATGCATCCATTCGACGTCGTCTAATGCAAAACGTCTGGCACTCAACTTCACACAACTCAAAACTCCCTTAACTTGCACTTTTGACAAACTGCAACTCCATATCCTGTCTACTCCCCTGACTCAGTTCGTCTTTTACCCAGCCATGAGGAACGAAAATGTGTGTACTTTTTGTTTGCTAGAATTTTTGCATTACATCATTAGTCATCGGTTTGGCATCGGAAAACAGTTAAAATTCATTTTGAAGGTGATAGCAGTGGTGGTGGAAAAAAATCCATTGGGCATAAGAACGACTGCTCTCTACTAAAACTGCAACTGTGGCAACTGACTTCATACAATGTGATATCAAAGGACACGAAATATTATTTTTGTGGAGCACGCCCTCATCTCTCCACCATATAATAATCCTTTGCCATACACAAAACGTCGTGCATGCACACATATGTTTGGCCTGTCCCTGTCTGTCACTCTTTCATCATAAGCACATTTCTTAAATTGAAGCAAGCAGCAGCCACCAGTATTTACGATATATGCTACCTATAAATCTCAAATCGTCACAATATTATTCATAACCCTAAATAAAAAACGATTGTACACACTTGAAAATTGTACACGCTACCACCACTACTACTACTGCTCCTACTCCTTCCAAGCACACAGCACAGCCGTTAAATTGAGACTCTGTTAAACGTGACACTGTGTTTACTCGCGAGACACAAAAAACACCTATAAAGATCCTGCTTATTCAATCATGAAAAAAAGAAAACAGACAATGCACAGCTCTTTTGAAGTTCTTTCTTGCTGCTGCTGGTTTGCTTGTCGTCGTCGTTTAGTCTGTCTAGTGACAGTGACAAGTACAACCTTCTTCTAGTAGGCACCTTACACACTATCAGAGAGAGAGGGAGAGAGCGCGCAATGAAAGACTAAAGAGTCTCGTGTGTTTTTATGAGACAGCTGCTACGCTGTACAAAGACAATTTTATATACGTAATGTAATGTAATAACGTTGTTGCTGTTAAAAGCGTGTAGCCTTTTGATAGCCTTTTACCCGAATTTGCAAAACTACACAAATGCTTATACTCATACACACACTCAAACACACACACACACACACTGTCTTGAAGCACCACTTCTACGTTCGTTGGCTGTTTACCACGTTTTGACGTCCTGGTAATGACATTGCCGGATTGTTTGTTTTCCACTTTTTTCCTCCTCTTGTATCCACCTATTTTCCATTTTCCCTACGTGCTAAATAGGAGTAGCAGACAAAATCCAATTTACTTTTTTTCGTTCTTAACAGGACCCTTGTTATATACCAGGGACGAAAGCATTTTCCTAATTGTAAATGTGTTTGTGTTCAATGTGTAGTCTTCGAGAGAGAGAAAAATATTGCCTGTCTGTTAATTACTCGAGAAGCGACGATTTTGTCTAAGACTACCGCAACCACTAGCGGCATTGTAGCCACCTGAAAGAAAGAAATGTTTAGCGGTAAGAAGCGGAAAGCTACATAGAAAGAAGGACTAACAAGATTAAAACTTCCCGGTATAAAAATACCGTAGGTGTGGTAAAATGACAGCATGCAAAATTACGAGACCAAGGATATTAGGTCCGCTAGAACTGGCGAGAAGGGCAGGAAATTGACAAAATAAAAATTAGCGCATCAGCATGAAACATCGAAACGTCGTCTTTACAGTTTTTGCACACTACGCGTAAAATATACATGCATATATGCTATTAATGAAAATGGCCGTGGCCATTCAACATTTTTCTTTCAACTGTAGTGTGCTTGTGCACACAGTCAAGGAAAAGGGTAAACAAAATTGCTATTTTTTCGGTTTCGTGTTTTTTTCCTTTAGAATTTACAAAATTTTATATAAATGCATTTCGTCATATAGTAACATATTTAACGATATGGTCAATGGTGGTAACTCGGTGATTTTCGCACGAATGTATTGCATTATTATGAAAACCTGGTTCCGTTGGTTCATTGTCCAATTGCCCTTCAAAAGGAAGTTGAAATAAACACGTTACATCGTATAATTCGTACAAAACATTATGTTTCTAATAACGTGGTCTCTGCGTGTTGCATTATAAATGCATTACAACCATCCAATCTTCATATCAGTTTGCAACTTTTGCAGCAACATTATGGATTCATTTATACTTTCAGTAAGATAAATAGTTCAAATGTTTAAATAAATATTTTTGAACAGTGCAATAGACAGATGTGGGGGTGGCAATGTGCTGGCATGGTAAATTATGGCATTATATTAGTATGTTGACTGGTTGGCAAGTGGGTTTGTGATGTCAATGCATACATTTTTCTTGTATCCCGTCTCTGCTGATATATTATTCCTTTTTTTCTTCTTGTATTTGTACAGTGTCCAGTTACTGTTCAAGCTACAGTATATAACATACATAACTCCACTCCACCGCCAGCCATTCATCATTCAATTCATAAAGGGTGAATGAGGCAGAAAATGGTTCGACGACTACAAAACTGACACTGACAACGGAAGTCCATGCGGCTTCTGCCATTGAACCTATTATGTGTTCTCCCCCTTTTTACTTTCTGCTTTTCCATGAAAATTACGTGGCATGGCATGACAACACAATTCAAAGTATACCAAGCATGGCCTGTGTACTTCTTCGCTCTTTCTGCCCTGCACTGCTGCTGGTAGGATGATTCATTACTAGATAGGTACAAAGTTTCCTTCCCCCAACCAACGACCCAGCCTGTCAACCTATATAACTTGCAACTGACAATCCGCCAGAGAAGTAATAATAAGTTATAGTTTTGCAGCTGGCGACTCGACCCCTCCGGTGTGGAAACTTGACAAGTTTCGAACTGCAAGAAAGTTTCGTGGAACTGCAACGCGCCGCTGGGAACTGGCCTCGATCTGGATGTATAAATAATACTTTCTGATGAAACCCCTAATTGAGACAGAGCAAAAAAAATGCAATGCTAACCTGCTTTACTTTTTTTCAGGGAGTCTTGTCCATTATTTAACAAGTCCAACTGAATTGCATTTGCATTGCAGTCTGTAACAACAACGAGCCAACTATCCATTTTTGCTGCGTGTTACCACTTAAAGATGCATGCGTTTTGAGGCATTGTTCACTGTTTACGATTATGACGTGTGTTGTGTTTCTTGCAGTTACAAACATGCAGCTTATGGATTTCGAACTACACAATGACTTCCTTTTTATTTTCACTGGGCTTATTTTTTTTCAGTGGAGCTCATTTGCTCATCATCATCATCATCACCATCATTGCATTATTCACATTCACAGTTCACTCTATTGCTTACTTAATCTGCGAACAAATGGAAAAAAATCTTACCCTTGATTGCTATGCTTTTATCACGATTTCCTTTTGTTAAAATATTCAATCGCTGTATAATTACCAATTTTCAACTCAGATAGCAATTAAAAATAAATTTCAGTCGGGATTACATCATTTGCAAGTTCAATATCGACAGTACAATTACGACTTGAGTTCACTTGCTGTGAAATAATAATATGAATAAGTATAACAACACAAATACTTTTTTTTACTGCAATGATGATTTTTACTACTCTCTTCAAAGGAATCATCAGAAGAGATATGAAACGCTGCAATTCACCAACCAACCAAATTTTGCACCATAAGCATCATATTCATTACTATTGCCAGCGTAAACTCTTCATTTTTTTCAGTAGCCATGATGATTCTGTTTCTAACAATGCAATGGTAGGTTGGTCGTTTGGAATGTATGGCAAATAGTACGCTTCTTTAAGGTATACTACACTACAGAATAACAAGAGGCGAAAACGACTGAAACTTTCTACCAAGATTATTATTAGCGATTGATACCACATCTGTTAGTGTATAACGGCAGGGTAAACGAAATCAGTTTCTACTGAGGCAGAATGAATTGCAAGAAAACACGGTAATGAGGTGTGAGCTATTATTATTATTTTAAAGCATTAAAAACAATAATATAATCTGTTACAGCAAAAATATATCTTTTGTAGTGTCAAGAAACGACCTTCGATAAACGAAAATGCTCTCTTCTCACTTCTCGCACACACAGGTTACATGGATTCTTGTCTGAGTGCCGTTGAGCCATGATACCTCTTTTAAGCGTGTGTGTAGTGATTATGTACACGTTCTAACTGATCGTATATTATGCTTTTTAACTTTCGAACAATTGCTAGCAACCGTAAAACCGTCACCTTTATTTACCTACATGCAGATGCAGTGCTCACTCTCTGTCTACCTTTTACAAAAATGAGTTATAAGTTGCGAGTGGCGTGTTGTAATATCGCTTTTTAGACAAAGCCATAATAATAACGCATGTAAAGAGCCAAGATACCTTGTACAACAACCTATGGAAATTAAATGTGAGCATGACAAAATGATAATTTCAAAAGATATGCGTCCGCCGTATGCTGCATACATGATGATATTTAAAGAAAAAGAAAATAGTTACTTATTATCACTTACGTCAGCACCTATGGATGGTTTGAGTCACAGGTCATCCCATTGAATCGGCTGAGGTTTCTCCAACATCCACGTAAGTAATTCAATGTAAATAAGGAATGCACTAAAGTAAAGTTACTACAGCGTTTACCGCAAATTTTAACAGTAGTCTAGCATAAGGCAACGTGTTGATTGTTTTTGTAACTTCAGAGCTGGGTTACCAATGAATTTTGTGTGAGGTCTTTGTTTAGAAAATGTTTTTTATCAGTAAAACGCACTTTTATTTTTAAGCGTTCCTTCGCAGCAGTATCAAAATAACTACAATGCCTGGGATTGTTCTTTTCCGTTTTAATGACAATAATAATGACGATGAACACGTGTAAAACTGTCTGAAAATTGATATCACAAAAAGCAGCAGTGTAGAGTTCAATGTTACAGGTCTTTATATGTTTGTAATTAAATGTCTTCTTGTTGGTTTTCTTGTACTATGTAGTTAACACCAAGCTTTCCACGTGGTAGTCATTTAAATATTAAAATTAACTTGAGTACAATAAAGGTAACATTTAATCATCTTACACGTTAAGGCAAGTAATGAACTTACATTCAGAAGCCGCTGGATCTAGCAATTTCTATATAAAAAAGTCCTGACACCGCTCGACTGACTGTCAGAGAATGTTTACAAATAATTAAACTCCGCAAGTATTATTATTGTGACCGCTTTTGTACCAGCAAAACTTATCTGACGTCGGGATGTTTGAAAGCTTTAATAAAAACGAAGCGATAGACTAATTTGTCGTGACATTAGTTCGTTCTCTTAATCTCTATGTGAATTTCACTTGAATGAAGCCGTCATCAAACGTTACATTTCATTGAATCATTATTGCAATTTATTTATTTCAACTTGTTTAACTTTTACTCAAATGAAACCAGTACAGAACATTACACGATTTGACCGCGAATTTATTAAATGTATAACATGAAACCATTTAAAGAAATTGCTTCCTCATGGTTGTACAAGTAAGCTTGACACACTTTCGGTAACTTATCAATGATTGTCATTTATAAACATATCCGTTTGTCAAGTTGCATCATCGTCATTATGTATTATACAATAATTAGCACGCCTGGCAACAGCGCTTTGGAGTAGGAGCCAAAGCGGTGAGCCCCTGGAAACCCAGCGCACAACTAACGTTCCTGTGACAAGGCAGTTTAAAGGCGAACACTACAGCTTTTTCCCAAACAGCTCTCTACTTTACGGTTAGATCGTTTCAACTGTTATCTTGACGAACATCTGTGCGTTGCATCTAAAATGCCACATCAATGACCATCTTCACATTTAAATTCAAACTGAATTTCGATCCCGGCACTATCACTGTTCTGTTAACCTTCAAAATTCCACTGTTCATTCAGCGTCTCATTGTCTTTTATCTGTAGGTCCATTAATCCATCCGTGCAAAATAATCATATATGGTACACAAGACGGATTTTCGCCGTAAATTAAACCCGAATAAAAGTTTTGAGTGTAAAAATGCTTCTCCACAATTGTCAATTTATTTTAGCTTTCCAGTCAAGTACTCTTTAACACTTTGACCAAAAAACACCACGTACTTTCATCTTAAACACTGAACGTTTCCCAGTTCCGCAGATCACCTGTTTGCAAGTTCACATCTCAGTTTTTAAATAATGTCTCAATCAACGAAACGTCTAGCTTTTGCTGTCAGTTAGCGCACCTCTTGATTTTACCTTCTGTACAGGATCACCACGAGGATGGAGGAAAGAGGGTAACTAAAATCTTAACTAGCTTGTGTCACACTTATCCCTAAAAATTGTACTGTCACAACAAACTAGGAGGGAGAACAATTAAAACTAAGGGAAAAGGGGATGACTTCCGAAGCAAACTAAAAATTGATGGGGGTAATTCCTTCTGTTTTTGTTTACACTACTGACAGACTGGGAGCCTTGCTAGTTTTTACTACTACAACACTACATGACAAACATAACTGAGCTGGCTGACGGTGTCTGTGTACAGCGGCGGTGAGAAATGAGAGGAGATATGAACGCGAAAAAAGGAAAACAATTCACTTCTTCGTCTTATTCGTATTGCTGCTGCTGCTGTTTCAGATTCTCTCTCTTACATTCTTCTGTCTGCTGTTTCGCTATGTTGACGTGTGTGTGTGTTCCTTGTGTATGCAATGTGTCTCCACGAGAGAAGATGATACAACGATACTAGTTCGTTGTCGTAGTGGTGGTGAGCGAGTGTCTGGTTTATGGTAGCTGTAGCAAGCACCAGCAAGACAAGAATGAGTGAACGAGCTGGCCAGAGCAGAGGAAAAACCAAGCATATAGATCACCACATCGTCACACACTTACCTCTACACACAAACACACACCGTCTCGTCATCATCATCCGGTTCGGTTTTTTTAAGGGAGAACTTACTAGGCTAACAAAGCACACCACACCACCAGCAAACCAATCTGTCCATCGTCATTCCGTTGCACAGCAAAACAAGTATAAAAACAGGGAAGAGCAGAAGCAGCAACCGTGATGATAGCGAAGAGAACGAACTTGATACATGATGAACACGTACACGCACGAAATTCTACTAACAATAAAAGCAAACCAGTGCATGTTCCTAGTTCAACTTCTTCATATTTCTGCATTCGTCTTTACATTTTACATGTAAGTTACATGCAACTCGCAAGTTTGCCTCTACACACATGTACGCGAAGCAATATGAGTGTTTCGATGGAAGAAGAGGATGGTGGTCACGATGATGTGTGCACTTATGTATGCTGCTAATACTAAGTGGTGTGATATGCAGGTTGAGTGGTGAGGAGGAGGTTGACTTGTTACATATTATTTTTTCGTATTTGCTGCTGGTGCTTCAAGACATTTAAGGCAGCGCAGCAATGAGCAGCAGCAGCAGCGGCATGGCACAGAGAAGAGGGGGAGAAGAATATTAACCATAAAAAAGAATGATGATGGTGATGTGATGGAAGTAAAGTTTGTAGCGTTAACGTGTAGCGTTGCGGCAACCATCCAACCACTACTACACACTGCTGACTGCTGCTTCAGCAGTGAATATTAGTGAAAGGAAGGTGTGTGATGTTGAAGCTGTTCATGTGGTGGTGGTATGCTAGTTGCTAGTCATAGTCATCATCATGTCATGATTGGGGCAGTATATTTATCATAATTGTAAAATGGTAATGATACGTAGTAAAGTTAGTAGTATCGCGAGGTAGCGTATCGCAAAAAAGTGAAATGTTTAAATCATAAAAAACGTGTACAATATGCAGCGGCAGCGTAGAGAAGTCAAGTTAGCAATATTTGTTTGTACTGGCACAGGCTCTCTGCGCGAGAGGTGAAGGAATACACACCATGGCAGGCAGACGAAACGCGAGATGAATGGGGGTAGTTCAGTATCATGTATTTAAGAAAGAAATGGCGTTGCTCCTGCTGCTGCTGGGTTGATTTGTAATTGAAGGATGGTAGTGGTGGTGGGAATGGAGATGATGATAATAATGTTAATGTGGTATGTTTATCTGGTAGTTGTTCTTTGAACAGTGTACACACACACACACACACACACACACACATTATGAAGTTGAAGACAATATTGCTCAGTTTTTCTGAAACTGATCTCGTCTTCATAAACTTGTAACGCGTGAGCATAGCATGGCACGGTACATGGCAGTGGCGCTGATTGCTGGTGCAACCAACCATTTGTTTGAGCCAGTGCCAGTTAATAACACGGCAAAAGTAGCAAAAGCATGCTCGTTTCCCCCCTGTAGTAATGACGATGTCCTTTCTCCTTAATAATAAGTGTCATGGTATTAGCACTTATTCAGATGTAAACGTCTGTCTGTGCGATAGTCCATTGATATATTATGTATGTATAAAGTCGTATTCACATTTAGAAAGGCTGAGTTTGCAATGGTTGCATGATCCACTTGCATTTTGTGCGAAATCTCATGCACACCAAAAGGGACACGTTGAGAATTCAGAGAAAAACATTTTTTATACGCGAACAATAATAGGGTAACATGTACGCCTAAACGCGAGCTGTAAACGTAGTTAATTTTTCCTTTGCTGTTGTTGTGTCTCGCACTAATTTTATTTTTGGCTATACTTGTACTTGTGCTAAACATTGATGGATTATGATATGAGATATGAATTAAACGATTATGATATGGTGCCGCAACATTTTCATGAGGTAGAGAGGGGTTTGTTCCTATTCAATGTAACGGACAGTTAGGCTCTTGCATGCTCCACTGAATTTCACGGAAACGCTTTTGTTTTGTATCTCGTGTGGGTGTGGAATTAAAATTTGTACTGCTCCATACGACACTCGCACAACACGACCACCACCACCGCTCACATTTTGTTAGACAAGTAACAAACGTCTAAAAAATATGATTACTACATGGAGACTGGATTATTAGAAGTGAGAATCCTTACTTGCATCTTCAGTTGGTTGCCTAGACAGAGTATTTATAAAAATAGACACATAAAACTATAAAACGTGCGGAAAAATATAGAAAAACAGCTACATACTGGTTACTACGCATAAATATTCTTTAAGTAAAAATGAGTAGATGGTTACATTATTCAATTTGCGTGTAAAAAGCTCTACGAATCTTTTCGCTGGTCATAAACTCGTAAATCGTTTTGAGATTTGCTCGAGCAAACAGTAAATACAATTGACGATAGCACAATCACTACAATTCACTACTACATGATGAGGGAACGGGTTATTCCTGTGCTTGAGCTACTTGCTACTAATAATAAGAACTAAAAAGACGACTATTTTTGGTAGACGACAGGTAGTTTCTCTGATTCAAACACTCATTTTAGCTTTTATGTTCATGTAAATGTGGTAACATGATCGACTTTTATTTTTTTCCAACTCCACACCACCACCATCTCCGTTTTTCTTTGTTCCATTAAATAAAAAACCGCTGGGGCATTGAGAGAGTTATTTCCTACGCGTGCATGGAATGGGAATGATGTGCTTAGGTAGTTTTGCCATGAGGAATCGCGATCGCGAGTGTGAAGAGCAAGGATTTTTTGTGGTAATAACGTTGAATGTCTGCTCCTGCTTTGTATGTGACATTGTGTATTATTGCATTCAAGTGACAATTGGAAGGAGAGTGGAGGGGGACCGAAAATCCAACAGCTGCTTGCTCCTTGATGATTATTACTATGAACGGCAGGTTGGAGAACATCTATGGAATTTGCATATGACATATGATGATGGGGTAAATGTGCTTATATTCAGAAACAGAGAGAAACTAAATACTGGCCAGACGAACAACAACAACAACAACGGTAGCATATGAACAAGAGTACCACACGTACCTATGTCGTTGTATTTGATATTCCTTTCTTATTGTAATGAATTCCATATTGTTGCTAGACCTTGCGGCTCATTTGGCGTTGTTTGCGTGACGTGCTGCAGCGGATATAGTTTCTGCCACATCTGCTCCACCATATATATGCTCTTGTATTGCCATTTATGGCTTCGTGTGAGCGTGGAGGCGAGCACAGTGTAAGAAGGGGGAATGCGAAAAATTGGACCGGAAGTCGTGGAATGAAAGTGAAACCGCAAAATTTTCATGGCACGGCATGTACAATAATAAAAAGGTCATTAACAATCAAAATAAGTAAAGTCATCAAATAAGTTTCACTTTTTATTAGCCGATATACTGAATATCTAAAATAACCGTTCTATTTTTAGGCAGTTTATACTAGTACTTGCAAAACCGAAGCAATGAACTTACTACTTTAAAATGAAGCAGATATACATTATTATTTATTTAACCGCCTTTGATGTTTTATTTTGAAGACAAAATGAAAGAGGAGAAAATTTTGAGGAAATAGATGTCTGTTGTTGAGATTCCAGTTATTATTTCATCCCTTTTATGCGATATTACAATCTATCTGTCCCTCCTTTGGCAAACATTGCAGGGTTTGTGCCACAGCTCGGACTAGGTATGTCATCGTTCCGTAACAACCAGACGGAGCACTGTCATAAAAATGCTGGCAAATATGGGCAGCGCCGCCACACAAGAGACCACCTCCCTCGGTTTCACTTGCACTGGCACCTGACGCGTCGCCAGCACCCCCGCTGCTCTCACTATCCCCCGACTCCAGTTTATCTTTGGCACAGCATAAAGTGGCATCTCCATTTACCTTTACCTGATCCTGCAGGAAAATTTTGTTAGCCGTATGGGCTAGTTGTTCCACGTATAAAACATCGCCTAAGTAATTTGTCAGGTTGTGTTCCACCACAAGAGTTAGCACCATAAGGGCTTCTACAACAAGCTGACGATACTCCGGTTGCGATATTGTATTCAACACGGCCTCCACTCGGAGGGCAAACTTGAGTTCTCCCGAAGTCATCTGAAAAAATTATGCAGAGAATAAAATGTAAATAAAGGAGTGAAAGAATGGCTGTGTTTATATATCAAACATGTCACAAAAAATCCTGTAGTTTTTACCTCTTGAGTCAAATTCGTAGATAAGACTTTCCCGTTTATGGCTAGTCCTTGGCACTACATACATCCAATAGAAATATGAGCAGCCATTTCATTGCTATGAAATGCAAGTGCTTTCTACATAATAGTTACCCGTTCTAAGATGGCCCATACTCTGGGATAAAATCCCCTTGGTACCCTATTGAGAGCACCGTCGAGTCTTCTCCGCCTCAGCCATTGTCCTTGTTGTTTTTCCACCTCAATTTGATCAATGTCTCGACAGAACAGCGTGTCAATGTGGGCCTATATGTGAGTAGACAGGAAAAGAGCTCAGTTTTCCTTCAGAAGAAAACCCTGTACTAGTTTTCCACTCTATGATTACCTTACCTTGCTAACTTTTGTAGATGCCGTAGTGATGACAGAGTGACTGTAGCTACTGAGGCCACTTTTGGTTGCTGCAAATGTACATTAAAAGCAAAACAATGTATCTAACCGGGGACATTCCATATTGGAATGAGTGAAACTAAGAGTTGTGGTGAAGGAAAACTTACACATGGATGTGCTAACGGCAAACTCTTTCCCACTCATGATGTGGTATAGCAAGTTCTTCATCTCAAAAGGGCTTAAATTAAGAAGATAGTCTGATGCCTCATCACCTCCGCATTTGAGAGTCCTGGCCAGTTCCGTTGCCATAACCTGAATGATAAGTCCCACTCTTAACCTCAACATTTCCAGGAACAAATGCGGCTCTGTCCGAATAAACATGGCAAGGTAAACTAGAAGTTCCTGTGTCAACATAGCAGTACTTTCATCATCTCCATACGCTGCATGAATCAGTTGACGCAATTCGATTTCGGGAAGTGGTCCCGTAATAGTCTTTTCATGGTGGGGAGGCATTCCAACCGTGACCTGCTTTTGTCTCACAAGTAAGTCTGTTACTGCCTTGGCCAAATCCTCGACCCGTTTGCCCAGCATTCCAGCAGAGTGTCTGACCAGACCCCAAAGCTTTTGTTGGCATGCCTTGTCATACAGTCCTTTAAGCAAGTCCTTTACTTTCACTTCCACATTGTTATCATCCATTCCAGTTATATAGTCCAGGCCGTGTGTAGTAACCAAGTAGTGAAGAATGTCACCTTGTTCTTCTAGCGACTCGGTGTCGCGTAACATTGTGATTAGTTCATCGATTTCAGTATTTTCAAACTGAGACTCCGACTGGTTTCGTTGTCGAGAGGACGTTTGGAGGCGCGGTGCCCACGAAGGCTGCGCATGAGGAGTAGTTTGAGATTCTATAGGTGATGGGCTACGCCGCTGTGATGATGGTTGTGCAGGGACTTCCAATGTGGTGACAACGGTAATTGGTGGGGTTTCGCGACGGGATTCTCGCCATGTTACTTGCTCCTCAGTTACAAAGTTTTCTAGTTTTAAATATCGCATTCAGTATTTCGATAAAAAAAAGTATCAATGTAGCTTCATAAAATAAAATTCATTACAACGAACCTCGATATATTGATCGTGTTCTCTTAATGGTTCCTTTTAGAGAGAGTCTCCTTCCTGGGTTTGGTTTTTTGTTGTATCGACCGCCACCAATCTTGTTTCTCGGGGCCAGAGGATGCTTCAATTTGTATGAAAATGACTTTTGCAGCTGCTCTTCCAAATAATCCTGAACTTCTGGGTGGAGTTCTAACGCAATAGATTAGAGTACTACTGTAGGTATGTTTGCTTAAATTTCTACACCCAAATTATTATACATCACTTACTTTCCGGTATGCCATCCTCTACACTCCCTAAGAAACTAAGGTTGGTAATACAAGATGTGCTCAGGAAATCCTGCAGGAATCCCAGTGTCACTCTTGTGCCAACCGTGTATCCACTGCGAAGCTTTTTTATAGTTGTAATAATAGACATGGGAACTTTGCCATCCTCTAAACAATGCATAATAGATATAAATAGATAAGATACAATAATGATCTGTAAATATGGCTTACGTCATCAGGTCATTCCATCATATTACTATAAATTTAGCTTTCATCCATTCATATTTTTGCATCATATTGACATGCCGATTCTCCCCAGGTATTATTGCCAATTGCTGGAGTTTTCAATCGAATTACTAATAGCTATTGTTATTTTTCGGAAAAGTATATAAGCATGCAATAGATAGATTGATACTTTCTATTTGAAATTGATTATTAAACGTGTACACATGCCCTAAATATAATAAAAATATATACAATAATTCACAACCAGTAGACAACGACATGAAGACTGCAGACAAAAGACACTCATATCAGTACAAAAATATGTCAAGAACGTACTTCAGTTTTGTCGATTGTAAACCTTTATATATGATCGTTGGTTTAAGTAAGATGTTGTTCGTTTACCTCTTATTAAAGTGGAGTTAAACGTAACCACAACCGTAGGTCTGCCCAGAAAAGTGCTCCAGTTATTAGTAAGAAAAGCCAAGTCATTGATGAAATTATGGGCCAACACACCACTGTCATACATCATGTAATTTTCCTCCAAGTCAAAACTCTGTCCAATGAAAATCACAACGAAACAAAATATTGGGAAATTCGGGATCAACACCAGTAGAGGAATTTTAAAAACTTATAAATTCACTAATTGTAAATATTGTTATCCTGCCGTACGTATTCCCTTACAAGAAAAGGCCTACAATAATTTATTGTCAAATAACGAAAAATGATACTATCTAAAGTTCGGGTATTTTGGAAAATGTAATTGTCAAATTGCTAGCGACAACACACTAAAAACACACCCAGCTAAAACTCACAAGCGCATATGGTTATTAACGCAATCTTTACATGCAGTTGAGCTAAAATGGTTTCCCATTATTTCTAACGTCCGACATAAAAGGATACAACTTTAGATAAAACTATTGAATAGCCATGCGAGTGCTAGTACAAATAACAATGTTAAAATTCAATCAAACTAAATTTATATTAATAAATAAGGGTATAAAAGCAAGGAGCTAGTTCAAGCGTTTGACAACTCCAACAATATTGCAATAATAATAATAATAATAAATATAATAACAATAATAATTATACATCTAAAAGTGCTTGGAAAATAAATGTAACAAACAAAAACACAATAAGCACATGGCTAAAATAAATAATGGTTTAAAAAAGTAAATAGTAAATTTGCGTGTTTCCAACCTAGATGCACGTGTCTGAACGTAAAGACAACCAAAGGTCGGCCTAGCACATTTTGCCAAGAAGATTTTAGAAAGTTCAGTTCATTTTTGAAGTTGTCGATCATTAGCTCATAGTCTGACGCAATGTAAAATCGCTGTGGATCCATTAACTGTGGGTGTGTATTCATAAAAGCCAATACAATTGAGTGTATCATTTTAATAAAAATTCAAGTTGATAATTATATCATTAACTAAAGTAGCACAAAACAAACACAAAAACTAGTCAATTATAAAAATATATTTTGGAATCGTCAAAATAAAATGGCAGCAGGTGTGATTACATATTTACGTATGATACAGCTATTATTGGGAATGCTTCAAGAGGTGAAAGGAATCAAAATATTTTAAATGTATACAGGATTAAAAGTCCAATGGGAACTTACAAAAAACGGTATGGATTTGAAAATGTTCTAACAGTAAATTACCGATTTTAATTGTAAAAACAGGTGTGTAATTGAAACGTATATTACTCCTTAATTATAATTTTTAAAATATTTAAAATATTATTTTACCTGAGGTGTAAAAGCGAATATCTTATCCTGGAGGGAATACAACTTACTTGTACAAAGAATACCTACATCTCGAGATTGTCTGCCTGAAAGACTTAGCTTACAATTTCTCCCTGTAGAATATAGAAAATGTTGCTAACAATAAATTATATAATTTTTAAAAATAAATTTAATAATTTAGCACTTTCTGGTGTGTGTGTGTGTGTGGTTGTTATGACGTACCTAGGTAAGCATACAAATGACTGAGAACTCTTGCTGGTTGCACCTCAATAGGAGCTACTTCCGCAATAGTTTGGACCTGTATGTCAAAATGCCGAAGTTTCTCTTGAATTTCTTCATCTTCTGCTAAAATTACAACCTGAACAACAACATCCGGCTTTTTCTCTGCGCACAATCTTCGATTAAGAGGGTCCAATTCCCCTGGAGCTAAGAAACCTTCTTGTAGTAGTTTGCCAATAATGTATAAACTCTGTGCCCACATGAAAGGACATCTTCCCATAGGTTCACGTTTCTGACTTCCCGGGCAACGATACTCATCGTTTACACGATTTGCAGGGACGGAATACAACTCAGGCACAAGGCGAAGACCATCTTCTGTTTTTATGAGAATCTTAATAAAAATTCATTAAATTTACATCAAAATGCTTCAAATGGATTCTGTCACAAAAAACATATAAATAGTCAATTAATACCTCATCCAGGGCTTCGCTGTAGTGAAGTGCTGCCAATAATATTTATAAATCTATCGTTTGAATTTTTTTCGATCGATAACATTTTGGACAGCTTTACTTTACAGTGTATTCGTACCTGTTCCAGCTCATATGTTTTTGCCCTATCTTCGTCCATATCGGCATTTTTTTTATATGACATGGACAAACCCCACACAGACATAATGCTGTACAAGTTATCACGAATCCAGGCATGTTTGTCTGTTGGGCTAGCTGGAAGCAAACCAGTGACTGGATCCTGAAACCAAACAGTTTCCAAAACCATTACATAATGGGGTTAATTACATCTTCACTAACAAGATTAATTCACAAACATAGTAATAATGAAATAATGTTTTTAAGAAGAAATTTTAACCTGATAACAAAGGATGGTTCTGTACAGAAGTCGCTGATAGTAGTCCAAACGGACGCCGGAATTCGTTCGGCTCCTCATGACTTCTGCGCGGGGTTTTACTCTAGGGGGATCTCTGTAAAAAGCATTGGATTCGATTAAAACATTACTTTGACAAGCTTGCAGAACGTCTGAAGGTGATGCAGAGGAAGACGAGGAACTCAACATGTTAAAAATAACAATTTAATATTTTAAAAAAATGAGCTTGAATCGATTAAAAACCGGAAAGAAAAAATCGCATATTCTCTTGCGATTGCGGGTAGACGATAGCTTATTGAAGTACTACCCAAAATTTAACTCCTTTATATCTTTCCTTATGGTTTACAATAACTAAACACAAAACCAGGCAATGGTCAAGAGAACAACGATTTTTTTTATTATTATACATAACATCTCTCCTCCTCCTCGGGCATTTGTTTACCTTGGTGTTAGTAACAAATCTCGCAAACACACACACACACACAACTCACCCCACTTCTACTTGCACACACTTTTCCAAAGGTCGCAATGATATAATGTATGAAAAGAATTAAAGTGAAACAAAATTTACTGTGTGAGTGACTGTAGTGAAGATCAGAAAAGGAGCCAATCAAATTTTACTTTAGGGCATGAATGTTCTTTCTTTACTTCAGCATATTATCCTCTTGCTCGCTATTTTACTCGTTGATCCAAGAGGAGGAAAATATATAATTAACTCATGTTCGTCACGAACCTAAATTCTTCATCTTCATACCCACAGCAATAACTAATAATAATGAACAAGTATAACTATGTTGCAATATGAGGGTCAAAGGTCACTGGCAACAAGTCATAAAAAACACAACACAGTGTATGCATCTTTAATTTAATGTAATCGACATGGCAACAACAAACATGAGAACATCCCTTGTCACTATCGTTGCCGACATATCATATAAATTTAATTCAATAGTTAAAATGATAATAATAGTATCCAAGACTCAAGAGTTTTCTATGCCTCCTTTGCGTTGAGCAAGAAGCATAATCTAATCCTGTTAAATATAGATTTTGTGTCACACGAACAAATGGAACTAACGATAATTTAATTCCAATAATGAGCATGTTTAATTTCAATCAAGTGTGGGTGTGGGACAGGCTGTTGCTTCAGTAAAATGATGTTTATTTTGACTATACCACGTTTATATATAATTGTACAATAATATTAACGTTTCAGATTACCTGCTTGCTCTGTTAAGCTCAATCGCTGCACTTTGATCTGTGTTCCGCGGTTTGATGCTAATTCAATTCCCCTTTCTTACTTGCTCACTTTTCTACTTCACTTTAAAACACAATATTTTAATGTTGATAATTAAATAAACCGTGCATTTTCCCGTCACCCCTGTTAATATTTGTGGAAGACGACACTACCACGTTTATGTTGGTGATAAAAAATGAGAAGAAAATGAGCTTTAAAAGGAAAACCATTCTACAATTTAAAACACTTCGTTTCTACTTGATTGAGGAGGCCATTATTTTAAGATCTCTTCTTTATTGGTAATTTTACTTGCGATATTATACGCACCTAGTGTAGGTATATATACTATAGCGCACATTTTTTAACATGTCAACGATAGGATAATCTCATCTCTATCACATCCAGCGTAATTACCGCATATGTAGTGGAGCCGATGAAAGTTGTTGAATCTTTGCTTCATTGCTTGGTAGTCGGCACACATCAGCTGCTTTTCACATGGTGGACTATCGTCGTACAACAAAGCAACGATAACATCAATCAGGCACTATCTTACAATCTTACATATTGGCGAACTTGTATGGCCAATGTTATGCTGGTTGCCTCCAGTGCAAAATCTAAAAAATGGTACAGGGTCAATCAATGTCATTTTATCCGTTACACGACGTACATGGTGTATTCGTCAAATTTTGTATACTAATTGCAACTATTAAAATACAAATACCGTTCCTGCCTATCTAGTTCGTAATTTTCACTTTCTCATAAAGATCTGTAGCTGCAGCTGCAGAAGTGGATACATGTCTGAGAAATGTTTCTACAATACCTTGTAATACCAAGAAATCACGAGGTCACATTTCGTTTTTTAAAACTACATGAGAAGTGTTGCGATTTCATTAGAGTTATAAGTATAGAGTAAACTTCTATGCGCTTTGAATGAGGGAAATATGCGCATATATATGCATTAAAAATATCCAAAATATGCAAGAAAATATGCAAAAAATTTCACTTTTGGTTAAAACGTGCAATACATAATAGTTAAAACGATTGCAAGTAAAAAGTAGAGTCTGAGATTGAATGAAGGGAACTAGTTATAACTGAAAATTACAAAAATC
>JAHZNE010004467.1:0-16145 GCA_027744055.1 Callyntrura sp. NNG-2020 | reverse complement strand
TTTACTTTTTCCTAGGATTAAATAATTTCTTTTCCAGTTTACACTTGATTACACCAACGACAATTATCATTACAAGACACTTTTTAACTTTTTTGCAATATTACTTTATGCAGACTAGAAAAGGTTTCTTTTGCAGTGCACAAATTAACAACAACTACTAAATAACTTCCACTGTTACATATTTAACTAAATTTCTGTGCAGTCAACAGGCGAGAAAAACAATCCAAAACTTCCATAATGTTGATTTAATCCACTCAGATTGAGAACAGAAAATGCCAAGTAAAATTTCAGTGTGTTGAAATTAGTACACGTAAAACTGACAGATAACTTGTCTTAAACATTTGCTGGAATGATACCACGTTTAATATTATTGCAAACATTTTTTATTACAAACATAATCATATCTCCCTTTCAGTTGTCTGCCACTCTGTAAGTTCTGCATACATCCTTTTGATGCGTACCTACACGCATGGATGAGTTATGTATGCTCTCCTGACTGTTGACATAAAAACTACCAAGCCAAGCCTTAAAAACTTATTTTTACAGGTTGTTTTGTTTATCTTCTTTTCCACTCTCCACCTCTACCCCTTATCAGTTTATATGTAGTCATAATATAAATATTTTCTGGATATATTTGACCTTCTTTTTGATTGATTGCACTTTGTCCTGCATTTTTGCTTTTAGTCATGCCTGACAGAAACTTTTTCATCAAAACTTACCTTGTACATAGTGGCGTGCTAATGATTTTTTAAATATATTTTTTCAAGCAACCTTAAGCTTATTTATTTAAAAAGATATAAAAATTAAGACTTAAAATCGTAAGCGTTGGAGGACCCATCCTCTTTTTTTATCATTTTTAATCCCAGAGATGATGACTGAAAACGTGTACCGACCGACAACGCAGTCTTCAGTTCCTGTACACATCCACCCTTTCAACAGAATGTTAACAAAATGTGACGAACAATGATGATGATAATGGAGATGTGTACTAAAACTGATGCCTTTCTAATTTTTACTGAATAATTCCTTCCAACTTACATTTTTCTTTGTTATTACGCACGGTGGCAATGAGGACACTGTGTGGAGACGCAATGACAGTCAAGTGAACAATAGAAATATGAAAGCTCTCACTCAGTTCCTAAAAGCATTTTCTAGTGAGACGGGAAAAAATAATGCTGATTGTCATGTTTTCTATTTTTACTTCTCTTTATTTTTTACTCATTGTTCTCTTTGTTTACTTTGCTTATGCATTTTCGTTGCTTGTCCCAAAGACTCGTCTTCACACCGAACTTCAAATTAACAACATTATGAGAAACGGGTGAGAGGGAGTAGCCAACTGTTTTCATTTAGACAAACACAACCGAGCCGGCCGTCTTATACATTCACATCATTGTCCCTACTCGTTACATCTTATAAGATTCTCAGGTTGTACGGCTGTACTTCTCTCCTAATGTCAATAAAATACTGAAAAATCCTTTTTGTACTCAAGGTTGGGCTTACAAGCTAGATATTAATTTTATTTTCATGTACTTTTTGTAATGCTTGTCAAATGGGAATGTTAGCTATGTCCATGTAACTCGTGTGAATACACGAGGAGCCATTTCATTTCTAATAGGTATTCTATCATTCCCAGTCGAGTCGCCTCAAAAAAATGTACTTTGTTTTTGAGCCTGCGCAACTGATTCGACAAAGATCAAGGTAAAGGTACAAACACGACATCTGAAACTGGCAATACATCTGACGTCAAACAAACAACTACTGGTGCGCTCATGCAAACGTGAGGTTTCGATTTATTTGGGTGTTGAGATCCCTTTCATGAAGGGTAGTCACTCGTCAGCAGTTGTAAAGGTGTATGTAAAATGAAACACCAGGCGAAAGCAACCCTTTCTTTGAATCATTAAAAATCCTGTTTGAAGAGTTGTATAAATAAAAATAACGTTTTGGTTGGAGCCTGAAGGTGTCTGGCTTTTCAGCTACCTGACGGGATATCAGCGATGAGCGTACACCTGAGCAATTAGATGCATAATTTTTATGAGAAGCGACTAGAAACAAATGATTTTCTCCCTTGGATGTGATCTCACCTCGATTATTGACGACGGCATACGGTGATTCATCATTATAAAATTGGTCTGTGGGGTTGTTGCTGGACTGTAGTTGAAAAGGCTGCGGAGACGGCTGGGGCTGTGCTGCAGACCCGTCACTAAAACGGAAGAAGTAGGAATCTCCAATGCTAATCAAGGCTCCTGCAATTCAACAAAAATACATTAATAATTGTCCTATTTGAAAATCGTTTATGAGGTCATCCCTTCAACGAAACAGTTCGTTAAAAAAGAAAAACGATAATTTGGTTTTGGTTTAGTTGTTGGATTGACGAAAAGCCAGTGCAGTAGTGTACCCATTCAATTGGCATGATGATGTTTGTTAAAGCTCACCACACCATTATCACAATGAGATCATGAACATTTACAGCCACATTCTCTTAAAAATTAGAGAAAGGTGTACTGCATTTATAACGAGACATATTACATAACGTTATGACCATTTTTATGCCGTATCATCATCACGATCACTCCATTTAAAGAAGTGAAGGAATTGCAATTGCAGTTATGTAAGACGGGTATGAAAAGAAGATAACCATTGCCGTGGAATGGGTCAGTTACTGACAATTTACATTGATGCACAATTAAAATAGGTGACAGAATGTTGGCAGTGTTTCAGACTCATAAAAACATGATTTTTGTCGATAACCATAAACACACCACTACTCATCATTTCTATTGGTAAACAGGGTATCTTGGGGTGAACGAAGTAAGATGTAAAATTAGTGAAGCATTAAATCTAAGAGCAAATCATAGTTCATCGTACTAATAATATATGATGAGCACACGGTATTTTGTGCCGGTAAAGTGAGTAATAGAGCGCCGAGTTGTGTGCGACTCGTTATGGCAAAAACTAATCAAACATTTTATGAAACAGGTTAGAAAACGCAAGACTTTTTTTAGATTCTAGAGAGATAAAAATGAAATTTAGATTGATTTGATCCGTTCTGTGATTGCGTCTACTCTTATTTGGGGCTTTAGTTTTAATGTGCTATTAACCGTACCGCTTATAAATGTACCGTGCTCTGTTGCAATCCCAACAGACATGTTGTGTTGTAGAGTGTGTGGACGTACGTACGGTATCGGCCACTTCAGAAAGCAATAAATTATGTTATTTAATGGCTTCGCGACATTTTAAAGACGTGGATAAAATGCTTCTCTATGAATGAAGATTATATCGTAAGAACACCTTTACCTCTATCTCTACACAGCTATTACTCCATTGTATAACTCTGTTGTAGCTCATGTGTAAGGGCAAGTAATACAAGTAACGAAACATCATCAATATAATCTGGCGGAATAGTTAAAAAATTTAGGGATAAGCAGTTCATAAATGATGACAGGTACAAGGAACACTACGTTTGTACACATAGGTACTCTAAATGTTTGAGGCTGTTTGTTGAGAACAATTTTGGAAAGACGCGTTTTCTCATGAAAAGGTTTTATCTGGGGTCTCTGGTTGGTAGCTCATCCGATGCTTTAACAATGTAACTGGCATTGTTCTGATTATAAGAGATAAGATGTTTGGCTACAATGTTACATAACACGGTATGTACCACTACCGCTTTTTCCATACACCTTCAACTTTTTAACACTTTTGTTTACGATACCGACTAACGGCGACTTTGGGTCAAACCCGATAAGTTCTCCTTGGTAAGGTGCAGCAGTGGTAATATCTTTAAACTCTTTCCAGGTTTGGATGAAATGCCTATTTTTACTGAAAGTTGTCTTAAGCATGAATTTACTTCGCAGCAGGCAACCTTTTTTAAAGATTGAAACTGCAATGAATCAATGTATCGTAAATGATTCACAAAACTTAAAATGCGTAATTTACATTGTTGACCACATACAGTCTTAATACAGTTACATTGTACAACGCTTCCAAAAGAACAGAGACGTTACAATGTGGTTACCTAACAAGAAAACTCATAAAACATTCTAAAGGATGCGAACCTTTTGTACTGTGCTGTACCCACAACCTTTTTGTACCTACATCGATTTTGTAATACATTCACCCAAAAAGTCATTTGATAAAAAGAAAGGATCATAAAGAATCATGTAAAGGATAACGGAAAAGGAAGAACAAAAATCCATTTTTCAAACAAAAGTTACTTACCCGAGCGCAAAGGAGTTGGTCCTTTAATGTGTCGACCGTGAATAGAAGTTTCCTCACTAATAGGATGCAACACCGCTTCATTAACTAGTCTTTCAACAAAGGCATGCTGAGGAGCCACATTAGAACCATGAAGAACTATGTCAGGTGGTTTAATACAGCCTTTTCCACTACCAAGCATGGTAACACCTGTAATACAAACCAAACAAACATTCCTATTATATACGGTAGGTATTAATTTGGAACATGAACACTTGAAATATTATTGGGCTTAAAGGTTAGTTTACCAATTAGCCGTTGCTCTTCTCAAGATTGGATTAGAATGTTATATCCTAATTTCTACTTGTAAAAAATCAACTTTGGCAAGGCAATTTTAGCCACTATTTTAGTACGAAAATTTCTGCAGCGTCACTAATTAACTTCCAACAGTTCCAAACCAATAAAGGCTTGCAGCAACTGTTAACTCCTTTCAATAGAAAGTTACAAACGAGTTTTTACGAAACATTTTCCTTGTTATGACACATGGAAAAGAGGAGGGGCTAAGACATCACCGTAAATTCTTTTCCAGTTGTTGAAATTCAGGTATCACCATCTATTTAAACCTGGGCTAGTAGATTGGCATACCCGTATTTTAATTACAATGTTTTGTGGCATTGTTTTCAATCTACTAATGGAACCAATTTCCTTTTCATTTGGTCTAGCCCTCTAATTTCTGGCCAGTACGCACTCTTCATCATTTTTGCATTTGACTTTTAAAGCCGATGGGATATCATGTTTGTGTTTGTGTCCTAAAGGCACAGATATCGCATTCTGCGAGCGTTATTAGCATATTTATTAATGATGTTTACCCTGCATGGATGTAAAAGCTGCCAGCAATTTTTTTTTATATTTGTGAAAAAATGTTCATTTAATTTAGTGTTGTTATACTACCCCATATATACAGTAATACGCTGATATGAGTGTATAATATTTACAATTTTTTCTCGAATACCTCTTCTCTAAATGATAGACCTTTTGCAAATTAAGCATAAATTTGATCAAGGAAAACCATTAATTTTTTGGTCCTATTTTTTATCATGTTCTATTGGAAATCAGTACAAGTACTGTATAATCATCTTATCTAATAGTACGTTAGGGCACGCGGGCACGTCAATTCACTTTCAGAGAGACAAATCGTATAGTCAATAGTGGCATATGCCTCCGGGTGTGTAATTAATTGTTGGTTTCTAATTAATTCATACAGAGACGTACATTACATACTTTCTGTCGACCACATTGTCACGGCCAAAAGTTCAGTCCTTCTCACATCTTGTTTCTACAAGCAAACAAAATTACAGGGAATTTGTTTTTAGCATGAGCAACGTAGCTCACAAACGCAAAGCACAGAGGACAAGTTTGTTGGGTTTCTTTCTACCAAGCTGTAAAGTAGAGATGAGATGTGTGTACGATGATGATGGGATGCGCATTGATGGTCTACCATGCGTAAAGAAATATTTCAACGTTCCCGATATCCCGATTACTTTTTAGTGAATGACTGCTGTCATATAATTTAACTACGAAGGAAACATGTATACTGCATACCCTGTGTGCATCAGCGTAGCAGTAACAGCGTTCTTTGTGTTACAAAAAATGAGTAAGAAGGATATAGCACATGCAAACAGAGAGTAATTATTGTTATGCTATAGGAAGCCCAATAGCTAAAGTTTTACATCTATTATTTAGTTTTTTACACGCTCATCTTCAATCGATGGGTCATAAAGCCATCAAAATCAAGATCACAAGGAGGAAGAGCAGCGGCGTACTTCCTAACCGCGATATATTATTAAACGAACATGACAACACAGCCCGTATGCCGTCAAACTGTTTAATGAATACCTAGTGCTTGTTCTTTTTTAAATTACTACGACATACCTACGTACGTTTTGTCGTATTCCTGCGACAAAGCTTTACCCGTTGGGTCCTGAGTTTTAAACTACGTGTGTGACTTGATGGGCTACTCTATCAGAGCAATAATTCGTTAAAATAAGTATAAAACAGGGCGTAAATCCAAGATGAATTTTTGCATTGTTATAATAGCAGCACACAACATGACAGTTCTGATTCTGACACTTTATTTCATGGTTCGCCGAACTGAGCTAATGAAAATATTGCATCTTTGGAGATGGAAAATGTTTTCTTACGCTTACTTCTTTTAAGAGTTAAAATTACGGTTGCGTTAAAATACAAATACTTGCATCACTTTTTTTATGGAAGTTTAGCATACCAGAAAATTTTAATAACATACAATAAAATTGGTTGTTGGTCATGAGTCTAAATGAAGACGTCGTCTTTACAACTAGTTTCATTCGAATTCCCCCCAAGTTATCATTACCATTTTGACAGTATACAAATTTAACAATATAATACGAATACTACGAATACAGATTTTATGTTTGATCATGAAGCGCTAATAAACGTTTGACGTTTATGCTAATAAGTTCGCATTCTCTGGTGGAAAAGAGCAACAGCGACACGAACATAAATACCAAGAAAACTAAACATTTCGTATAACCAATAATTACATTTGATTAATTTTCTCATCAACGAGAATCGTAAAGTTTTTGGCTCTGTGTATGCAAACTAAAATGCCTGCTACATAAAATGTTTAAACCATTTACTCATGCTGTAGTGGCAGTAGTGGCATTATATCACATGCACATCCTAATAAGCTAATCCGATAGTAATGTGTCAAGATAGGTACAAATTTGTGTAGTTTATGTATTGCCAAAACTGCTAAAGCCAGAGATTTGCAGTTAATAATTTTTGCTGTCCTACACACTGTGCGTCGAAGGCAGTTTTAATTCATTTTATGACGAAGAAAAGTTATGCATCATTAATATTTAATACCATTTGGCAGTCAACGGTCCCAAAGACCATGAAATTGTCTACATGAATTGAAATTGAATTAAAATGGTCTAGTGCTCACAGCCAGTCAAAAGTCAAAACCCTGTGTGGAGCCGCTAAAGCACCTTTAGCCATATAATAATGCGTACCGCTTTTGGGTGTGGACACCAATTCCTTGAAACTTTTTTCGGGAATAGAGGAAAAGGTTGCGTTAAATAAAAGCTTCAAGTATACACAATGCTTCGAGATTTTTAACTTGGCATATTTTCACACTGATTTTATTTGCCTGTTTTTGGCGTGTGATGGCGTGTCGTAGACCACCAACTACCAGTCAAGTAACTTTTATGATTTAGAATGAGCATTCTTAATTCTGACACGATGAGCTACAATTTTTATTGCAAGTTAAGTTTATGGCGGTTGCCCGAAATAGTAAACACATGCCAAAGTGTATATTAATCGGCATATTATAAAATTTATTCTGCAGCTCAAGTCTGAGAAAGCCAACCGACATACATTTAGACCCTAGAAATGTTTTGCATTGTATTTTGAATTTTAGGTCTTAACAATAAGAGGTCAGGTACCACAATATTTTAACCCCAGAAACAAAATTTTTAAAATGCCAGCACAAGAATTTGTTATGTTCTATACATATATATAATTTAGTAAATTCGTGCCACATCTATTTTAATTTATATATTTTTACTTATTACGACATGCATAGGTTGGAGGAAGTCTAAAACCTTAATTTGCTTTTCTGCTGTAGTGCAAATGTGTCTACATTTATTCAGTTAGTTCTGTGCATCTCCAAAAATGATTTGAAATATCAATTAGGGAAATTGAGAGAAATGTACATTTGACAATGTAGTTTTAGTGTTGACCTGTACAAGAGTTAAAGTTGTAAAAAAGGGTGAATTAGCGTCAACAACATTTGCATATTCACCACTCTTTCCTGAAAGGTTACTGAAGACATGCACTTACCACCACATTATTATTTTAACACAATAAAGGTTTTGTCTCTTTATGATGATCTGGTTACTGACGCAGCAGCTTGCAAAATTCATGTCAGTCATTGATGCCAGTGATGTGTGTGGTTTTTTAGTTCGTATACACTCACACTAATTCAATTCTGTTGTTTGTTGCTGATTTTTCCAAGAAAAGTCGTAATGCTTTTCTTGAGACACCAGGGTAAATATCCTCAATGAACTGTCTACTGTGTACATTTCCTTTACATTGCATTGATGGAGTCAAAGTGGTGATCATGCAAAAGCAATGCTTAAATTGATGTCACTTGATTTTTGTGAGGCACAATTTAGTTATTCTTTAAAATTAAAATGAATGACGATCAATCACCAATTCATTGCAGACCACACAAATTAATAATACTTGCAAATTCATGGCTGTATTGGTTAACCCTAAACGAAGTAAGTCTACCAAAATGACAATTTTACTTTATGTGATGGTGATCAGGTTAATTCAAGAAGTATATATGTCTTGCATTTACTATGTAGTATAGTTTATTACTGAGTAAAATCTGATGTCTCCTCAAACGGATATAAGTATAAGTATGGCATTTTACCAAGCTTCATTCTACAAAGCTCATGGATTGCTCCAAAGACGAGACGATTCAATATACAGATTAAATTTGCATTAAAAGATTAAAGCTGCATATACAGTTAGCGCTTACCAGTGATATTGTTCAGAATGGAGGCTCCTCACGATTTCATACTCGTGGCTTATGTCCGTTTTTTTTAAATTTTATTCACCTTAGCACAGAATTACATATGTACGATTTAATCGAGTTCTAATACAGATATAATATTTTAATTTGGTGTTTTGGGAAAATGATGTCTTAACACATTAGACAAGCATAACTTGAATTTTATTACTTAGCGAAGGGTTTTGAAAGAGACAAACTCGCATTATAGTTCATTTTGTAGGAACATTAGTACTTGTCTCGTCTCACATATTTTAAAGAAAGAAACTATAAAATTCTGCCAGACGTTTTTATAAGTACAAAATAATATTACAATCCATCCACACAAAGGGTTAGGCAATATGGTTAACCCAAGGTATTGTCACGTTGTAGCGCTGGCACAAAACAGATTCTTCTATTATATTTCAGCTAATTAGGCTTCACAAGTTGCAAATTGACATGCATGGTATGATAACACATGCAAGAAAAATAGAGTATGATGTCATCCCCAGATCAAAATGGCAAAGGTTGAAAATGATTAAAATTTACAGATCACGGATATGCCAGGTGTTACGTTAGTTGGTTTATCTGAATAACCTCAACTTGTTTAACACATCCAACTATGTGTACCCTGTCACGTCAACCTCTAAACCTCTTTATGCTAACGTACGTTTTTAAATCTTTATCACTATATCACTTCGTCATTCATAACTCACAATAGGATCCGTTATGTATACCACTGGCTACTGACCACTACTGTACAGTGGCAGAAACTGTTTACATCTTTTATGTCACTGTTCAAACCACCACTAGATCGTAAATCCAGAAAATCGAAAACTAGAATTTTGCTCGCATTTATTATCAATTTTAATCACGTAACCTTACGATAGAGTTACTCTTGTATTTATTCCTTTCAAGAAAGTATTTATTGCCTATGTAAAATGTAGCGGTGATGATGGATATGAATGATCCTTTGGCTGCTAATCTCTGCTGGCGAAAGTGCTTGTTAATGATAATTCAAAATCGCTTCTTGCTTCCAGTTAAATGGATAAATCTAGTGTATAATGATTGCGATTATTGTGAAACCAGCCAAGAAAGACGACACAGCAAAAAAGGAAGAAGTACTAGTCATAAAACTTGATGATGATGATGCTGACGATGATGATCGTGAAATTCACAAGAAAACAAAGAGCACTGATGTTTAGACTTTGTTCATGCTAATATTTTGCTACCGCTACAACAGCCACTGTTGGTGCTGGTTCTTTGAAAGTAGTAAAAACAACACTGATCTGATGTTAAGTTTAACTTGCGGGTGGAAAAAGAGCGAGACAAGAGCAGGAGCAAGTGGAAAGAAATTGTATGTAAGCTTCTGGTGAAGTAATGGTACACGCACAAAGTCAACGATTCAAAGACATTGTCGTCTTATTACCAGCAGCATTCAAACATAAACATTGAAAATAGAGACAACTTAAGATGATATTGCTACCGTCATGAACAGATTTTAAATACATCCATACATAAATGCTTGCTTGTTTTCACTACTTTATTCACTTACCATTTTTCTAATATACATATATGTGTGTGAGCTGTGCAGGTTTAATGAGAGCACAAAAAAATCTTTCTTGGTGGGTTCTCTCAAACAAGTGAAGTGTATATACATTGTGCACAACAGCACATTTAGGTAATTCAATAAACTGTAAAAAATGAGTGCATTAAGGCACTGATGGTAACTAACTTCGTGTTCATAATAGAGTAAGCGAACTGCGTTCTTCGAAGATGCGTTCACTTACTTCTCTTCATCGTCGTGTGATACATGGTATTCATTTTCACACTCACCATTGTGGTGCATGTGCATGGTCCTGCCCCTGTCTCGTGGCAGTGAGCACGTTTAAACACAAGCAATAGGCTGAAATCAAGCAGACAAGAAGGCAAGTAAAAAAGCAAAACCCTTCTAAAATTAACTTGGGGTAATGTTGGTGACTTCTGGTAAATGAATGTAGAACATGAATTTTTTTTCACGTTGTAACGGTACTGCTGTAGACCGAAATGTATGTAAGTATTCAATGTCCTGCGTGGTGGTGGCGTTTGGATAATTATAGGCATAGACAGACATACGCAAGAACCATCCATCCATTATATATTCGGTTAAAATCAGGAAATTCACGCTACTGACGCTACCACAATGGTGTATACATATCTGTACTGGCATACAATTATTTAAAAAATGGTTCCAGTTTTTTTATTCCATTCTGATAGTTTCGGAGTTTTCGTTGCCTTCCGCTCTTTCTCGAGCGGCTGCTTCTTCTGGAAGATTTTTTAAGAATAAAAATAAACTCCCAATACACGCTGCTATTTTTTCGTGTCAGACGGAGCGGCATCATCGTTTATTATTTTAAATGAACGTGCCGGTACAAATGTGCGTGTGCTGCTCAGTTCATCCTCAGTGTGTTTTGCCAGAGATTGAATAACCACGTACAAGTGTTACTGGATATGGGTAGGAGGATTCATAGAAATCTCACGAACAAATGTATGTTGGTGGTGACATTGTAAGTATATAAATACATATGAATCCTTAAAATCGCAGGCAGCTTGCAATTCGTTGGGTAAGCACCCAACTGTTTTTTTTTTCGGCGTAAATTTTTTATCACTTTTTAGATCTCTTATATTGTATATCTGCTGAGATGTAATATTCACTTCGGTATTTTTCAACGTACAAACTAACAGACAAGATTCTTGATTCTTGGAGTTTATAAGACATCATCAAGAGTCTTTTTCTTGGTTAAAACGGTTTGTTTATTGTATCGGATTACAGCAGCTTTCATTTTCATGAACTTGAGTGTTTTTTACCGTCAACTCGTGAGTTTCCTTCCCTTCAACTTGAACAGTCGCATCAGCAGCAGCAAGCAACATTACAGGAAGAGAGAGAGAGAGAGTGCCAGCTTTCTATGACACAGCACCCATAGCAAAATTGACTAGGGCACGCACCAAAAATCAGAGAATTTTTGTTGTTGTTGAAACCTTTCACGCGTTTACACAACCAGCGAGTTAACACGCTATGCACAAAGAGTTGACGCCTTCTTTCAGTCTGTCGCATGGTTGCTCAATTTCCTTCTGTTGGGTCTTATTAGAAACAACGGAGAATGTGACTGCGACTGTGACAGTTAGGTTGCCTTAAGTTGTACTGACTGACGTACTTCTTGAACGCAAAATCTGAAAGTATATATGTATATTTGGTATTAAAACTAGCATTAGCTCGCCTAATTCGTGTAGAGCCGTTTTGGTCTATAGTCCCCCAAGAATACATTACAATATTTTAGGATTACGACGAAGATTAGATCTGTATGTTAAGGAAAAGATTTTTTGCAGGAAAAGAAACGCACCAATGATGCATGGCAAAGACACAAAAAAGTCCAAGTCATTTTACGATAAATAAATAAAACCATAATGATACCAAAAACAGATCGTACAGGAAAATAATGATGATGTCGTCTCCTACAGTGCTCGATTATGTTTTATGTGTTGGTCTCTGTGAAGTCATTTCTCAAGCCAGTTAAAAGATGCCTGACATTTCAGTATGCGTGTTTTTGCGTAACCAACTGACTCCCTTGCAGCATTCAGATTTGTCTTCCTCTCATACCGCATTTGCTGTATTCAAAACGATTTTCATTCTATAACCTGACGCTGTAAAGTTTTGAGTGACTCATTTCAGTGGGTTGGGTTGGTATGCGTTGTTTTAAGAAACGGAAGTGAGAAGGGTAAGTAAATGTTGTTGCTTTTCTTCCTGTGTGTGTATATCATTATATCCCAAGATGTTTTTCATCATCAACAATATATGCACCGGAGTTGGAGCATCGCTTTCACAGTGATCCTCATTCCTAAACTTTTTCAAGCCGGGCGTAGTTGTGGTGGGAAACTGAAGACATTTTTGGAGAAGGAAAACTACACGGAAAGATATAAAATAGCCGCAGCCAAAGCCAAACCCAGTTTTATGTTCTTATACGCTCGAGCACGGTGAGACTGAAGACATTTTTGGAGAAGGAAAACTACACGGAAAGATATAAAATAGCCGCAGCCAAAGCCAAACCCAGTTTTATGTTCTTATACGCTCGAGCACGGAAGGAGGAACACGAATATGGGAATGGTGTAATAATCATAGTTAATGATAATTTCATGCTTTGTAACTAAAGCTTTACCAAATTAACTCGGGTTGTTCAGTCGTATAGTTTAACGAACCAGCAAGCCAATGGAGAATGGAGTGCTTTGGGGTTTTCCGTTTTAGGTATGAATCTATTTAATATGATAGTTCCATGTGGTGGTCTGGTTTCTGTTCAATCCTTTAAAGAGTAAAGGAAGTTTTGCTTCTTCCTCTTATACGACGAGCATGAAGATGTAGAAGTTTACTCAAAGCTACCACCACCGCGCATAGGCATATATTTTGTCAAAAGTTTACTATTACTCAACAGCGCCATAAACTACGAGGAGTGCGAGAGATACTTTCTGTGTCGGCAAAGTGAATTTCCGGTTGGTAAATTAGATAGTTTATCACAAGCTCCTACGTTTACTTTGGAGATTGATCGTGATACCCGGCATGTGTTACTCATACTATATATGATGCGAATGACTTTGACGTGGCTGTTGGCTAAAACGATTAAATGGTTACCCAGTCATTTTATTTATGCTTGTTTCATTACCTCCACAAAAAAAGCTATAGTACGTGTTCCTTGCCCCCTGCAGAATTTACGTTTTTTTGCTAAAAACCTGAAATATAGCATTTTGGTGCGAATGAATTAATGTAATACATGGGTATGGGTAAATGTACTCTGTTTCACAACAAACACATACTATCATTTACGTTAGTCTGCCTATTAGACGATTACAAGTTAAGCTGCTAAATTAAATTGAATACAAAATAATTACATTAAAATAACACTTATGCGAATATCTGTGGTAAATTTAATTAAAAAATTTTCAGCTGCAGCTAATTAAGTTTAAGCCATTACATGTCCACATTTTCACTATTCAGTTGCCTTAAATTTTTACTTTACGATGCTTGATTTTTACTGCTTCAATATATTCTTGATTCCGGATTTTCCGTACCAACCTATATCAAGTTACTTTGCACATATCTGCAAGTTTTGATCTGCTATCAGTATAAAATGTAGTCAATGCATATATTCTGTTATTTCTCTTTGGAATCAAGGCCATGTTGAAGTTTTTATGACTTAAACAAAAAAGAGTATAAACAATCGGTCAAATTGAGAGTGTATTCTCTATAAATATAAATAAATATAAATCTCTATTCTGTATAAATATCATCCAAGAAAAAAAAAATAAAACAGTATCGGTCAAATTGAGAGTGTATTCTCTATAAATATAAATAAATATAAATCTCTATTCTGTATAAATATCATCCAAGAAAAAAAAATAAAACGGTGTATATCATCTTACAAACACCAATATTTTGTATTTGGCTGTGTCATAATTGAATCATACAATATCCTTTATTTTGTTGATTTGCCCATTATTTAAAAATGTTTTCTGTGTACTTGCTTATTTAACTTTTGCTCTGTTTCGTGGCACACGTGATTCAGAACTGCTGAGGGATGAGGATATAACGCAAGCAACAGCGTTTGTTTGTAAGCTAAACAGGTGTAGTGACAATTATTTGAGTAATGAAATGAATGATTTCATCAAATCAATAAATCAATATTTCTTAATTTTGAAACGTCACAGGAAATGATGAACGCACAAAAAGCGATGAACGCAGAATAAAAATGGACAAAGCCTCCCTTTGCAACGCATCATAATTAGTATTAGAAAGTACCTACCTATGTACTTTGTACAAATATATATAGCGGATCGACAATCCTACATGTGGTTTCCAATTAAATTTTGAAGTACGTGACCTGCAAAATGGATTCTCATGATTGACATATTACATGCACATGCTTTTTATTCACCTAGCACTAGAAGCTTGATTAAGTTTGGCCGTCATTAATTATAACTTTGTCTACACTAACAAATTTTTTGGTAGGCGATTCGTATATGTATGACTGTCAGTGTCAGTCAACATCAATCAATGGTACACGGTACACTTACAGCATGAAAAGGTCAAAGAATATGAATAGGTATTAGACATTCTTGAATTTTTATGTTGTTTCTGTCAAAACAAATCAAAGTTGAGTTTACGGTATTTGCGGTTTAAGAAGAACACGCCGAAAAAATGCCTCTTGTTTAACACTGCCCTTGCAGCGGTTACAAAGATTTTTTTGGGGGCTTGCTTTACTCGAATTAGACAATAGACACAGGTAAACCGTTCATGATATTCAAAATCAGAACACATACAACAGAACGTGTGCTGTAGGTGTGCACACAACCAAGTCATGTTAGAATACCAATTCTATTTCTACTTTATGCAAAGTTCCCATTTCCCCATCTGCATTTCAATGTACATGCAGTGGCAATTAGCTGACATAAAATTATTTATTTGTACATATAAGCTAATTACATAGTCTCGGATTTCAAAACTGACACTTATCTTGTGGCAAGTTCCAGATTTGTTGGCTTAGCTAGTAGACGAGCTAAAAGCCAATGTGGCTGGTACCTCGTGAGTACAGCATCAAAAATTGGTACCGACTTCCTACAGTTCATACAGAGATGAAGATATATATATTTTTGATTGTTTTGTGCGGCAACCGCAAACATTATAACAATAAAAAGAAGCAAATAATAAAGACGACCTATCTACCGACCTACCAAGCATATAGTTTCCATTTAAGTCTGCTTTCATACAGTTGGACGTCTAACAGCTATTTATCTCCATTGTTAATTACTTCAAAGAGGCAGAAAAGGGGTGAGACAAACTTGATGTCGAGAAGAAATAAAATAAAATCTATCTTTCAGGGTGGTCTAGTTGCACCTTCCCCTATTATGTTCTTCTTTACAAATAGAATGAATTGTCAGGTACATACGTTGGAGGATTTGTACTCGTTTTTAGTGCGAGTTGTTGGTTATCGTGAGCTAACATTTGAAATGAAACATAAAAAAACATATACCAACCAAGATATACATATTATATCAGTATAAAATAAAGAGATTAGATGTGCAGTGTCAAAGGCTCATCTGCATTTGATGTAAGAAAAATACGTAATTTGTTTTGGATTTTTTGTTTACATTGTCCAAGTACCATGAAAAGGTTATAGTCTGGTTCTAAAAATACAAAATGTTAATTTTACAGAACATGAAAGAAGGAAAAAATAGTTTTTACAGCGATAAAATGCACACTTTGACTCCTCAACAGAGAGACGGAGCATCTCCACTGCCTCGCGTCAAACTGAAAATTAAATAAGATGCACAC
>JAHZNE010004466.1:0-13392 GCA_027744055.1 Callyntrura sp. NNG-2020 | reverse complement strand
CAATATAACTAAAACCGGCAGTTTTTTCAGTCACAGTGAATTAGAAAATTAACAATCTTGACGTCTTATTGTTAATAGAATGTCATTTGTCTTAAATACTTATACCGTTTCTTTATTTGTTTTCCCCATCAATATAATTTCAGTGTGTGTTTAAAGACCGACGCTGCGATCCAATTAGCATTTTCCTGCACACCTTTGCTAACTTCATGCCGTGTCACAACTTTTTTATGCTATAACTGACACTACTTTTCTACTTTGCATGTGCGTCTGCAGTGTAGGTTATCACAAGACATCGTTTCATACAAGTCAACGTGATTTATGTTTATAGGTTTTCAGTTTTTATTGTTATTTTTGCCATTGACTTCCTTTTTCGATAAACATGCTGCTGTTACTGCCACAACAACAAATGTCACTGCCAAGAACTGCTACTGTCAACTCGGTCAGCCAATTCCGCCGAGTAAGCAAATTAGAAAGCTACACATTATAAATGCCAAGCAGAACTAAACAATACCTGAAATTCGAAATTATTATTGGCGTTTGGGCGTCATGTATATTATTGACAATGTGCTCTGTTTACAGGTGTACTCACACACAAGCTTAATGCATGTTTTGTTTTGTGAGTGATTCGATTTTTGATGGATTTGCTTTTTAACACGGATAAAAATGTAAACAGTCGCACTCACTGGGTAATAAAAAAAGGTTGTTTTGCTGCTGCTTTTCTTTGTCGTTTCTTGCAAACTTATTTCTTGCTTGATTTTGTACCAGTGTGGGTCAGTAGTGTGTGAGTGTGATGTTGATGCTATAGTTTTTTTTGCGTTCTTTCAAAGGTAACTATATACGTGAAATGTAGCAGTAAATATTTATTGTGTTTTTATGGTCATGGTCATTGCACGCTGTGTGGTGGAGTGTTTACAGTAGGAACTCTCATCGTATGAGCAGTATGGTAAGTTTTGAAGATATTTTAACTTTAATATTTTAAAGATATTCAAAACCGCAAAGCAGCAGTGGAAAAACAGGAGATACGTGTATTTTAAGATCAAGCAACAAAAACTATGCTGTTTTTTACTTCGTTTGCAGATTATTTATGGTACAATATTTTATTATATTATTATGATAATCACTGTAAAAATGATTAATAATGATAGTGCGCGCGGTATTACTACAATTTAGTGTGGGCGGTAATGTTCGTTTGCTAGCGCAAAGGTAAAATGTGTAGGTAAGTAATACGTTTATGAACCACACAACACTCATAAAAGATTTAAAAGGGCAGTGACCGCCGGGAATATATAATGCATTATATTTTAAGATTTAGTGGTAATTAGTTTTTTCGTAATGTTATTTTCTTTCTTAATTGCTATGTATCGTGCTAGAGTGGTATCCTATGAAGACAAAGTGAAGGTGGATAAAGAGAGGTCTTACAAAAAATGTTATGTAATACAGAACACTAGCAGAACGGAAAGTGGCCAACCGAAAGCACCGAAATTACACTGACCTCTATCTTATCATCTGCGGCAAAAAGTATGAGTAGCAGCAGAGAAATGCAGATGAGAAGCAGGAAAGTATTGCTTTTTCCATTTTAAAACTTTTCTAATCTGGGTCTAATGCCTTCGTTGTATTTATTGTTAATGCTTTGCTGAAGGGATGAAGCGTTATAATTACTTGGTATTTTTAACAAAAGAAAATCCTGTTTTTTTTTCAAAAAATTTTGACGCTGTTATTACTCGCACATTCCATTCCCAGCGTGGCATTACCATAATCGTGCCACCCACGTGGGCAATCATTGGCACTGGTGCACCATGGTGCTTGCTGCTAATTACCGAGATAATATATAGCGTTAACGGTACAGGTAGTGTATGAGGAGGGAATAAATAATGTCCTCCCTGTCCCTTGTATCGTTATAACGTGACACTCTTAAAAAATATGATTACTGTGTTGTGCCATGAAGTGCCAATATGGAGTTGAGTTAGTATGGGGAAGGACAATTAATAATTACTGAAGTGAACAAGAAATGCTAATGAGCAACATTGAACATTACGTGAAAATTTGAAAATTACATTCGCTCAAAGTTACAAATGTATGCATAAGGTGGTATTAACTATTTATGAAATCATTTGCTACACATGCTGTTTGCTACAAAAAAAACTCTGTGCACACTTTGTATTGTGCAAGCGTACACACAAGTACATGTTAGGCATATATTGGTACTAATGTACTATTTAATTTGCGATGCCTTGTTAATTATCTGACAACCAATACCGACAAAACTTTGACGCATCTCAATTATCAGATGTATTTAATGAGGAGTTATATCATATTGTCGTTTTATTACATACACGCAGTCCAAATGTGTTTATGAGTTATGAATACTTGACCATTCATTATAGCATAGCATCAACACAAAAATAAATAGGCATTGCGCCACCTATTAAGTACACAACTTTTTGTATAGAGATATCACATGACCACCAAATTATTATGCAATAATAGTAGTCAATACCTTAAATACATTTTCAGGTAAAACACACTACCACTAAAACATTTTCTGTTCAGTTATTTAATAACAGCGTCGTCGTCGTGACGACCAGTCGGTATCTATTATTGTCGGTTGTATTGCGTGAATATGACTGTAATTGCAGTTAGTAGACACGCACACAGGCACCATAGTCGGCGTCATGAAATTTTCCAGACATGCAATCATATACGCCCAACCAAAACAAACTATGTGACAGAATACATAATAGAAAAAAACTAAACTGGCCAATTTTATTACCTTTCACTGCCAAAAGATTTTTCCAGAGCTACAGCAATGGAGCATCTGATGAAAACTGCTTCTGAAAATGCTTCTGTTTACGCCACCCGCACCAAAACAGCATCACAACAAGCAGACGCGTCGTGTAACAAACAACTTTTTTCATGCAACTTCCGTTTTCACCCAGAAAACAGCAGCAGCCGAAATGACCTTGGCCTTCTACTTTTTGTAGAGCTCGTATTATTGCATCACATACACAGCTTTTTTGCGAGAAATAAAAATGTGTTTCTCTGCCTGCTCGTCTCTTTTGTGTGTGACACTTTGACTTATAATGTTTCTCTGGGCACGTAGTGCAGTGTTCTTATCTGTAATGGGAAAAACAAAGCTATGTTATAGCAAAACAACAGCTTGAAATCTTTTTCCTTACAGATTTTTTATTCCAACTGAACACATGGACACATTTTTTAAGAAACCGATGTTTTGTTTCACCTTCTCAGCTGCAACACGACCAGGACGATTTTTTTCAGTTAGAGCTTTACGAACAGCAAACCGACCGACGACAAGAAACGAGATGCGTTTCGAGCCAACGCACGTTTCCAACTGAGCTCGCTTCTGTTACCTCAGCCCTGTCTGTTCAGTTCTTTAACAGAGTTCTCTGCACGCTTCTTACCAAACCTAAAAATGTGATACGGCCGAGTAGTACAAGTAGTAGCAAATGATCAGCATTCAGGATGAAAACATGATCAGCATCACAGACGAGGTTGAGCCAGAGAAAAACATGAGCTCTTGAGGCAAATCTTCACTTCATTTCCCCTCCCTCTCTCTCATTCAACTCAGTCGTAGCATTCATCTGATCTTTTTTGACTTTTTCATTTTCTGCTCCTCTTCTTTATAATCGCCTTAAGTCCTGCATGAATACATGATGCTGGCCTACTACTACTACTAGGTAAAAAATTCATTACGATGTCTTGTGTTTTTTCATCTCTTCCTCAATTGCGTTATGTGACGCGCTAACTTAAAAAGCTCATGCCTGTGCACGATATATTTGTGTAATTTTCACAGAAAACTCTGCAGTTCACTTTGCCGTGCCGATAACTTTTTAGAGAAGCGCTCACGACAACATGGACTAAGTAAGAAGTTAAAATTTATTTTTAATGATGTAAAATTCGTTGATTCGACTCGGTCTTCCCTTTCCCATCAAATATAGGTAAGCCGAAAAGCGGTAACGGGTTTACGTAGTAATGAACATCAAAATAGTTTATAAGATGAGATGACAGAAATACTCAAGCAAAGTCATAACAGTCACAAGACAACCACGACGGGCAGTAGTAATAATAGTTAATGGAAAGTCAGTGTCCATAGTCCATCGGCCGGATGCAAGAAAAACAACTCTCCGCATCAGCAGAAATGAAGTTCGTCGCGTTGTTCGTAGCCGTGCTCTGTACCTCAATTACTTTAGCCAACTGGTCAACTATACATGCATGGCGCCTGCATCATCCTTGCGTGGTAATCATCCTACTCTTCTGCAATAACCGTAATCAAAATGCTGTTGCTGCTGCAATATTAGTCGTTCTCCAACTCCAAGTTGTAATTGCGACTTGTTCAGAGCTGTATTTTTGGACATACTGAAAGAAGTTTTTGGTAAAAGGTCAGAAAGATATGTTATGTAGCTGCAAAGCAACAGAATTAACCAGCAATGAATCCTACTTCGTTTATAACAACGGGAAAAGCTACTATTATTTGTTATTACTTCTTTTTTGTACATATATTCTTTTTACTGGGTATTGCAGAAATGTAGCAGAATCATGTTGTTCTCAACGTTAAGCATTATGTTGTTATGGCGATTATACCAACGATTCTATACCCCGAAACTAAAAAAAAATACTTTTACCATATGAATTCATGTAATCGAAGATGAATGTCTTTGATTGCTTGTTTTGAACGTCCCTCCAATTTGGTATCACTATAGCGAGGGCATATTATTGTTGTATGGGAGAAAATTGCTCCTCGTTCTATAACTTTTTTTAAAGTAAAGCAGACGCAGACCTTGTAGTAGTTCAGACAGACCAACCAAAGAAATTTTCGAAGAGATATTGGGACACTTAGGCAAATAAATGCCTAATTTGGTTTCGATTGATTAAGATTGACGGTTGCAACTAACTGGCTTGAGATGATGACAACATTTTAGCTGCGGGATTTAAAAATGAACGATGTGAAAAGGAAATGATGATGAAATGGTGTTGTTGCATGCTCAAATGCATCGCTGTACAGGTAGTAGTAGGTGGATCGGTCTACAATGTGAAGGTGATTTTAGCAAGTTTGACATTTGCATGTAGTAATTTTTTCTAGCTAACACATAGTTTATTAGTGGGGAAGTTGGCGTCAGCTAATCATTGCGGGATGGAATGAAAGGATAAAAATTGTGAGGAGGATGTGTGGTGATAATAACATGACATTGCATTGTAGATAGAAATGATGATGACCAATGATGACGAAATGAAAAGGTTTAGATTTAGGATGACTAAAACCAAGCCAGTCAAACACTAAGAAGGGGCAAAACTTTTTCTGAATGTGTTGAGGGCTAAAATTATGAACATTTTAGGTAGTTATCTGCTAAAAAAATGCATGGCGAAGTAGTAAAAAGTTTATACGTAGCGACGAAGCAATGGGACTATGGGACATTGTATTGTGGTATTGCACGTTGCACATGGCATGGCATAAGAATACTTACACTTATTCACAATCCAGTCGTTTTTGGTATTGTAGATTATAAGGCGGTGTCAGTACTATACCACTGTTTTATTTTTTAAATGACTTGGTTTTAGTATGACGAGACGAGACAACTGACTTCAATGGCCAGTACAGTGATTTAATGGGATTTTTGAACTATTTCCGTGGATGTAAAACAAGATATAAAATACCCATGGTCCAGAATAGAATATTACTTTTATCTTTCAGAGATATGCAGTGTACACTTATGTGTGTACACAATTTACCAACAACAAATCCAAAGAGAAGAGCACCTTCACTTTACATAAAATGTTATATTTTATGTACCAATCTGTTCTGGCAAGTGACTATGTGTATAGGTAGAGTGACCAGTAAATTACGACTTTAAGCAGTCATTACGAATTTAGTTCATTGGTATGGAGCGAACGAAGCTGAAGGTTGGTTTAATTTATAAAATTGTACCTCAACATAACATGGGCTGAATCACATTTTAATGCAAGTGATATCAGGATTAATTAGCGTGGTCAGTAGTGAGTGGATGCTATTTATTGAATGTGATAATTGTGACTTTTATGAGGGTTGATAAAATGAGGTTTTATAGTGGATTAGTCTAAGTATTGTATCATGCTTTGACATGGATGATTTTATGATTAAATTAATGCACGGAGCATTAAAATAGGTGATACAATGTGATAGGATATCTGAAAGCAGCATGGCATGGCAGCACAAAAATATGCATCATATTAAGTTTAAAAGTAGCAAGTGTCATTTGATAATTAAACCACTGGTCATTTTTATGAATAGTACCTATATGAACCTTTAAAATGGAATTAAATTGGTTTCACTAAATTGGTTCAGAATTCAAAACATTTATTTAATGCCCAAACAAAACACACAACATTACTGTATATCTGCCAGACTATCAACTATGAAACAATACGATATGATATGAGTGTTGGTGTGGTACCGTATATATACTGTACAGTGTACGGTGTACGTATAAATTTTCCCAATTGTACACAGCCACAACTAGTACTATTGCTGCTGAAACTATCAACTAATGGGGTTCGTAGAAGCAACGATTTCATGAAAACTAGCATTGACAAGTTACCTGGCTTGTTAAATCGTTTTATTGATATATATCTGGGCCCTGGGCCCTTCCAAACCAACAGTCTGTCAGCAATTGAAAATTGTAACGGTATACATAACTAGTACTTAAACATGTTATCGTAAAAAGGGATCAAAGTTGGCACCTGAAGTTTTCTCTTACTAATTGTCTGTAACACCGATATGAGGGACCAATACAGATTGTCTGAACTTTTCTCTATAGTTCTTTCTGATAATGTTAGGTGCGAAATTTATCAAAGATAAAGACGGTAGAACTGTATGAAGGAGGGATGATTTACCATAAGAAAAGCATGTGTTAATTGTCAAATTGTCAATTGTCATACAATTTTTAAGTCTCCCTTAATGACCTTCAAAAATTAGCATAAACGAGTTGCTATTTTTATACTACCCGTCGGGTGTTTTTAATAATTAAAATTGTAGTAAGGGAAATAAATTCAAGCGTGATTAACGTGAATCTAATTAGCAACCATAGCGATATTATATTGCCAGCAATTGCTAATAAAAAGAGGCATCCGTTTTAATTTCAAGTTTTAGATAACGACATAGGTTAAATAAAAGAGGCAACTTATAGGAAGGACTTGTGCTACTACATTTTTTCTACTATTATGTCCGACCATTTTCTTGAATTTAGAAAGCTATAACCCATTTATCACTTCAGAATTCATGTTCCTCCTTCATTTTCTCATTTTCCCCCACCCCTTATTCCTTATAAGGAAAACTCGTTCCTGTATCTAGAGAAAGATGAAAGAATCACCGTTAAAAATTTGGTCACAAAAATTCCCCATTTTCACTTTGACAACGAATCTTCTATTTAAAAATCACGCGAATTGTATATGGAATTAATATCAACCCGTTTGTTTGGAACTATTTAAAAAAATAACGTTAGGATTCTTTCTCCATTTGCATTCATCTCTCTGTTAAAACACGTTAATAATTTAGGACCCTACAAAAAAATTAAGACTCGTGCTATTGCGTATACAATGTATTTACTGGTGTGTTTACTAAAGATGCAGATCGTTACGAGTGTTCGAAATTAGCCAATCTAATAATTGAATAACATTGTCATTTTGAATTTCTCTGACTACAAGCAAAACTTTAACCTGTGGAATCAGTCCTGCTACACGGCAAAATATTTGTACAGATGGCTGTCAAACGGAGATATGTAATGTGATTAATTGAGTACTATCTATAAGGCGAAGAGCCCAATCCAAATGATGACTGGTTTAGACTAACCACTGACTAATCTTTTTCACTATAAAGTAGTAGACTAAAACTGACAAGGAATATTTCCTTCAGGAGCTTCGAATAACAGCTACCTATATTCTTCAGTCTCTACTAACAAAAAAAGTCGTCAAAAGTATCACTAGGACACTAGACAAACTTGTCAAAAATTAGCCCATTTAAATTTATGGGTAACCAACACTCACTATTTGAAAAAAATGTCACCTTGTCATTTTTATGGAATTGGGTATAAAACTACTATTATCATTACCAGCAGCCCCCCTGCTGTGGCATTTTCCATAGAGCCACTTATAAAAACAAAAATTGTAGCTAAATACATAGAAACATTGCCAATATTTAAGCCATTGCCATTGCATTATGCAACATTGCCAATAAGTAAAAAAAATGGCTCTATGGAAAATTCCAGAGCATGGGGGTTGGATTAAGGCACAGGGATTTTCATACTACCTAACCTAACACACTACCTAACCCACTACCTAACACACTACCTAACCCACTACCTAACACACTACCTAACCCACTACCTAACACACTACCTAAATCCTACCTACTATATCATATAGGGTTAGGTTTGGTTAGGTCATGTGAGGTACCGCATTAGGTAGTGTGTTAGGATGACATGACCTACCCAAACCTAACCCTATATGATATAGTAGGTAGGATTTAGATAGTGGGTTAGGTAATGGGTTAGGTAGTGGGTTAGGTAGTGTGAAAATCCCTGTGCCTTAATTCAACCGATATATTTATGTACATGTAGATAGATTAAAGCTCAAGCTAACGCAGGAAAATAAAAGAATAATTTATGAAACTATGTAAACAAATACAGTGTAAACCCATGGCACATATTTTTCTTCCTTGGATTATAAAAAGTGACTATCGTACATTTCAAATGATTACAAGTGCTAGTCATTAACAAATTTCGGACTTGACTTGAAAAATCATTTAATATTTATGGTATTAAATAATAATATACTGTATCAAAACAAACGTTTTTATTTTTTGTTTATTTTTCAGATGTTACAACGACAATCAGCATAAAGTTAAAAAGTCCTTAAAAGTTCCTGTAAAATGATAATAAAAACAGTTAATACTTTTTTTCTGGGTAAATGACTTAATATGTTAAATTTTCCAAACGGTACTCACTTTGCTATGACACCATCCTTTTTCGCTAATCTGTTTATGCAGTCGTCTGACTCGCCCTACAATAAAATCAAACATGAAGAAAATGGTTTAGTGAATATGAAAATGAACTTAAAACATATTTGCAGAATTTTCCAAGGAACCTAAAAATAAAAAAATACAGGATTTAATGTTGAATGTATATTCTCGTCTCTTAAGAAGTCAGGACGCACTTTTCAATCAACATGTAATCCACGTAACAAATCAGAAGAGTTCATCTACGCATAATCAGTGTTATGTGATGTACATCGTGATGGAATCATATTTTTGATTGAATATTTTTATTTAGCGGTGGTTTAGTTTAGTTTTTTGGGACAAATCTCTTTTGGCTTTAAAACGCAATAGTCATATTGCATATACATTACTTGTTAAATGTCACTACGTAATTATTGATCACATTTAACTTTGCCTTTGCCACATTAAGCATTTCATTTTCGATTGCATAAATTCTCAACCACCAACGTTTATTTAATATTTTTTAAATATTCAGCCGCTTACCATTTTCTGGGCACGTAAAGATCCACAAACTCGCCTGCGTCGTTTTGCATTTTGAATAGGTTAATTTGTCGGGTATTTCCACTGATAAAACTGAAAAGCTAGTAAAAGTTTTACTGACACTGAAGCACAATGCAGAAAGTAGACAAATATGCTAGAAAGGCTGACCTGTTCCGCTGGTTCGGCTTACAGACTATTGAGGAGACCAATGCTTCTATTGTGTTTATTTTCTCCGCGTAACACAAGTTACTCTATGTCACTCTGTGTAAATCATATATACAGATACTCTTTGTATTTTTGCATAGCCAGGAATCTTTGTCTCAATTTCATATTTATATGGTTTGGTATCTATATCTATGGTGATTTGGTGATGGTGATTGAGCTTTTGAGCTCGACTTTGGTATTTACAAGTTTTACAAGTTGTTGTACTGTGTGTACACAAGCGAAATATGAAGTAGAATGTAATATTTACGTACATATCAATTTCTACAAATTCGGAAACTTGTCAAATTTAAATAAATACCTCACGAACGGACAAAATATGGTAGAAAAAAACAAATTTTATTTATTCATTCATAATATACACTTTTATTTTCAAAATTATGTTCGACATCTGTACTTCAAATATTCGAACCAGTCACATAGTCACATTCACGCGTCGCATAACAAATATAAGTAAAAAATGAAGACAAAATTACGACATTTCTTTTCCATAATACGTTTTCCGTCGGTCAGTCCACACACGGACACGCCTACTCATTTATATACAAGAAGAATGTAAACGCTGATTTGATAAATAACAAAAACAAAATAACTATTGAAAGAACTGATTCAATAGATGTCATGCCATCATGGTTTCTTTTAAAAGAGAAAAGATATGTCATAGTTTATAGGCGTCCAATTTGTATACCGAAGGACGCATAACGATGGTGGAGGAGAAAAGTCGGTTTGGTTAAACATTTACGTATGTACGTTAATTTACGTTAAATTCGTTGTCAATACTACTGAAAACTCCGCGTCTCAATCAAAACGTGGTAACACTCCGATCAACACAGTTGGCCTTGTGTGACCGACGGACATACCACGGGCAAATGAAGGCGTGTCAATATTGGAGAAATATTATAGTTACGAGTCTTTGATACTTATCAAATTTCAGCTCTTTCTGATGTATTTTAAAATTTGAACTTTTACCTCCAGCCCGGGGGTTGACTCAAGGAGTCATCATTAAATTCTTTTAAGAATTACTTAAAAGTAATATTGGTCTACTGTGTACATGTGTACCTAATTTCAAGTAATTTCCATCTAGTATATAGAAGTAGTTTCTATTCTGAGTAATTGACGACCACAGAGAAACAGAAAACATGGTAAAATCAACTTACACGTTTATATAAACTTTCTGTAATTTTCTTTCATTGCATATCAAACGTAACCAACAAAAGAAATCATGAGGGAACTGGAGATTTTAGAGTCAGTCACAGTCAAATTCAGTAAAACGAATTTACATGCACTTCGGTGTATCTTATCGGAGTCTTTCAGGTCATTCTGCATGTCTGTTCCCCTGTTCCACCGTCCATCCGTCAACATGTTAAATCGAAAACGAATTTTAAAAACCGTTTTTGCAATCGATAACTACAATACCTAAGGGTTAATAGCGCAGACAAATTTGAAGGTGAACATTTGAGGTAAATCCCCAGTTGAAACATGACGACAGTTAACTCTAATTAAGACGCAGCTTTGAACAATCGACTCATGCTCGTGAATAATAATAACGCCGTCTGAAGCGCCATATTTGGTGGAAAAATCATGATTTATCATATTACAACGTTTTTGTCATGGTTGTTGCAACCTTGACACAAGGAATACAGCACCTTCTCTACGGCGTTTACTTACGATGGTTTATCATTCCATTAATTTACATTTGTATCATATTTGCATGCATAGAGAAGCCAACTCAGTCAACGATATGATATGGTGGCTCTTATTTGCTACACTTTGCACCAGGACCAGACAACTCTACGGCTAAGGGGCTAAGAACCAAAAAATAGTCAAAGCGATGCGTGCAAAATATAGATTCTTTTTGGAACTATTACGAGACAGACTGGTGGAAGTTGCATCATTCTCATTCGTTTTGCTATTATTGAGTGAGTGAGTGTAAGCTGTAAGGTGTGCGCAAGGGAGTGAGAAATGAATGGTATTGTGTTTTGAACTTATTCACATATATTTTTTTCAACAGAAGCTGATTTCCAATAATTTTGGTGAAGTAAATTTGTGATTTTGAAATCATCACGATCGACGAATGCGGAGAAAAGTCTGTTGGTGGAACGTTTAAGGAACAACAACACTTTAAACAACAAATGAAGTCAATGTAAAATGAAGTCTACACGTCCAAACAAACAGAAAGGTAAAGGAGATATGGCAGCAGCGACAGAAATTGAAGCTTCGTCAAGTGCAAGTAGTTCTGAAAGTGAAGACACTGCCAATGAAATACAGGATAGCTTTCTTTTCGTAAGTTTGTATTAATCATTTCAGAAAAACAAATAAGATTGTCCGCGGTGATTGTTTGTGAGTGTCGTTTAATTTAAATTTTAATGATAATATTTACGCAGGATCCTAAATTTCGGAGGAAGTGGAGGGAATCGGAAATTCCGTTATGCATTGTAGGCTCTTGCGTCTACAAAAACTGTCACTTGCACCTGGTACGTTTGATGCCAGAAAATCCTGATGAAGTCGCAGCTATTGAATCGGAGCCGACTCGTGGTATTACACCGGAAAACTCTGTTATTGTACTTGGAGACCAGTTTCGAAAAGATTTTCCAGAGTTGACAATAAAATATTATGAAAAGAATCTCACTTTGGTATACAATACTAAAACCGTAGACGAGAAAACGGAGGACGCAGCAAGGTCCGCACTTCTGCATCAGTATACGGAAAATAAGCTAAAAATTAATGGAACTCCAATTTTTAATGAAATGATGGGACTACCAAACAACGATAATCAACGCCCTTACTATTTAAACACCCGTATAAGAGACGAAATTGATGATGCAGTGGAAGATAACGGTTTAGATGCGTTTGGGTTGCCAGAAAACTACGGTGAGTCCAGTGAATCTGAATGTAATTACGATAGTAGCAGTAGTGACGACGAGGATTACGTTAAAGTTGAAATTGACCAAAAGAAACCTGTGAAGAGTACGACTACGGCAAAGTAATTTTGTACATACAAATGTACGGTATATTCTGATATGTAATAGTAAATAACTTTTTAATTATTAGTTTTGTTTGTTTCTTTCTCCCAATAAAACCAATATAAAATCTATAAATGGAATTTATTTATGGCAGTTCGCAGTCATTTATTACTAACATAGTTAAATTGAATAATATATACACTATGAATATTTTTTGCAGTAACGTCAAACGTGTTCCATTCTTCTCACACCCACACCTATCACTATCACTACCGTAGGGACTAGGGAGTGTTGTACACAGGTCTTCTGTCTTCTTCATATGTTATGTTCATTTCATGGTATAGAAAATCATATTTCTGTTTCAACACCTGTCTGCTGAAGCTCAGCTCACACTAATAACAATGGGCATTTCGTAAAAAGTCACATATAGTCCGAAATTGGACGTTCACCTATATGCCATATAGTATATGGGTGATCCTCTACCAACTGGTGCAAACATAATTTGAAAACTCCATTTCGTTCACGATGTATTACGCTTACCATGTTGGAGACTTGTGGAGTCTCTGGGTTAAAGTAAGGAATCGGGATTTCATACTGCATCCCAACCAGGGATGCAGTATGGAATTTACTATATAAATTTCCGCTGATGCAACGTAACGTCAACCCAACCTAACCTAAATTTGC